>LPNX010226366.1:9922-20270 GCA_001517045.1 Pseudotsuga menziesii
GGTTTGCATAGTTGCTGTAACATTATAATACAAAATAATAACTACCAAATAATTAATATGAAGCATAACAAAAACAATGCAGAACATAATTACCAATAAAATTTCTATAAATTTTCGTGGGTCTAAACCCTATTTAGGAAATTCTGTGAAAGAAAGACAATTTATGTCTTTTCCCTTCTAAGCATCGAAAATCCTTAAATAAAACCCTCATTGCTTACAAGCCTAGACATATACATAAATATTATATACAATTTTACACAACAGAGTAAAAAAATCTTTTAAAAATAATCTGAGTCGGAAGGATTAAAATTTTAAATCTTTCACAGGTTAAAGGTCAAATCTCATGACCAAGAATAATCTCTCTTCTTCTATTTTCTTTTCTCAACTTTTAATCATGATAAAAACCCTATAATAATATTTAAATAAAATACAAATTAAATCAACATAAACATCTCAAAATCGATGATCATAATTTCTTGGAAGGTTGTAAAATATATTAAAAACAATCACAGGTTCTTTTAAAACCCCAAAATGTCTCTATATGATAACCGTCTTTAACAACCCAATGGTCGAGCCATACAACTAAAAATTTTACCCATTACATACAAGTCTGTGAAATAAAAACCCTATCATTTAAAAAAAAACGCAACACATCATAACAAAGTTACAGCCTTACAGTCTGTCCAAAAATTACTGTAAATAAAACAAGTTTCGGCCACACAGCCTTTACAAACAAACGCGAATCAAAACCCAACATCATCAAGGGAGCTCCAAGCTCTGCGGTATAACATCTTTCCAAACCCCATTCATCACCATAGAAGAAACCTCAGGCCATGGAGCTAAGGCTTACCAATCAACTGAGCAATGTGGGCAGCTTCAGGTCGTAGTTATTTGCCGGTCGTTTCTCCTTGCTCGGCTGGGAGTCGTGTTTTTGAAACCTCCTCTCTTTGCAACTATGCACATTCAAGATTTAAAACAACAGTAAATAACTTATTCATTTAAGATTAAAATAAAACTTGTTGACAGTCAAATTAAATAGATAAAAATAAAAGGGTTACCTGTTTCAGTGATAGTGCTTACGGCCGTGAAGGATTCTTTTGCAAAACCTCCAAGTATACAATCATGCTAAAATATGGGGAAGGAACCAACGAAAAAAAACACCACTACAATGACTGTGCAGAAGAAAACACTCCCTAAGGACCTCATTGAGAAAGGGGAAATTAAACAGTAAGCCACGATGAAACCCAATTCTTCTCACTATTAGTGCAAATCCACAATGAAAATTGCGAGATTAGACCCAGAGTTCACTGCTATCAAGAACGAGGTTTTAACTTGGTTGATACACGGGTGAAGACACTCATAGAGCTAGGTTTTGGAATCGAAGGCCATCATTTGCAGATGAAAAACAATGGCACCAAAGGCCATGAGGCCATGAGCCTGGTGGCACTTTCAACAGCAGTGAAGGATATGGTAATAATGCGCGATTTTAGGGTTGGAATAGTTTTGTATTAGGGTTTACCAACACCCAAAACCATATCCACTAATGTATAGCCACATGGATTCCACTTGAACTTTGATTTGTGGGTGATGCTCTATAGTTCGAGAGCGTGAAGTGAAGCCCGCAACAAGATTTTTTATAACCTTTGTTAATATTGGTATACTTATTTTATAAACACCATTATAATGAGTAATAGGTTATGCAAAAAAGCTATTCATAACCTATGTTAGTACATTGGTTAAAATCATATAAGTATATGATTCCAAGTATAGAGATGCTTAAGCCATAGTGAAAGGGTGAAAGGGTGTAAACCTTCACTATGTTGACTCAAGCCGTATAAAAGGCAAACTTATTGTACATTTTATCCATCATCCAATATATTATTATTATTCATATTCATTATTAAAATGATATTCGGATTCGACTAACGAACAATCGGATTCGGTTGCTCCATTTGGTATCAGAGCGGATTCGCTCCTTCAGCTTGAGCTCAGATTTAGCTCATCCTCCCTCTCTCATTTAAAATCCTACCACCCCCATTTTTCATTTCTACTGCCTTCACTCTCCCACCTACTTCGTCACATCTCCACGTGCCCAGCTTCCCAAAAATCCCCGTATCTCGTCTCCCCCCTACCCCCACTCCTCACACGTTTCCATCTCTCCTTCTCCACTCTCACACATCTACACACATACCTCCTCCACTCTCCTTCTCCACGCTATTCTCCTTCCCATCTCCATAGGCGCCTTCTCCACGCTACCTTCTCTCCCATTCGCACCATTTCTCACTATTCTTCCCTCCTCCCACCGCAAGCTCTCCCTTTCCATCGGCACACAACCTCCTACAAATCACATCCTATTCCTTAGTGCTCCTCCTCCTACAAATTTGCATCCCACCATTGCGACCTACACGACCCGTAACCTCCTGCAACTCGCAGCCTCCTCCTCCTACGACTCTACGTCCCTCCACTACAACCTACGCGTCCCTCCACTAACCACCGCTACTACCCCACGCTTCCACCTGCAGCCTCTCCCCTTCCTCTCATCCTCTCCCTGTCACCTCCTCACCACTTCCTCACAGTGCCTCAACCTGCCCTCACTACCTCCTCACAGCGCGGCCGCCTCAACCACATTGTCTCTTCGCCGCCGCCTGCAACCAAAAGATATATAATATAATATATTATATTAGAATATAATATAATATAATATATTAATAATAAGATATTTACAATTTTTTTTTTCAAATATTGTATTTATTATAATATAAATAATATTATAATATTTGTTAAAAAAAATACGAAATATTATATCGTTTATGAAAAATAATAATAATAATATTAATATTAATTAATTAATTAATATATTATTATTCAAATTTCACCTCGAAAGGCCAAAATAGCGTTGAAATACACACCTCCACATATAAGGTCCAAGACCATGGCGGAAATGAAAGATAAAATCGAAAAAGTGGAAAAGGAAATTAGGTCCCTTGTCACTGACCTAAAAGGCTTGAAGGAAAAGATGCAAAATAACAATACATTACTCAAAGATGAGCTTGTTTTGGTACTAGAAAGAAGGCTAGATGAAAAATTTGACATCCTGAACGAAAAACAAAAAGATTTGGATGACAAAATGAGGACCATGACTCAAAACATAAACACCTTAACACATAACATGAGCACCATGATGTAGAACCATAATACATTAATCGAGATGTTACAAAGGCTCATAGCCAGTCTAGGCCAAGTCAGCAGACCAGAAATGTTAGATGCCTCATTTCATGTTGCCACCCAGGAAACACTCGCAAAGAATAAAAAATAATTGCAAAAAGAAATAAAGATTAACAATGCGACGCTTAAGCAAGAGATAGAAACACAATTATTGCCAAAGATGGAAGCATGATTAAACAACAAAATAGACGTTATCAGTAAAATAGTAGAGAATATGAAAACTAAAAATCATCGCCAACAACAAAGCAGTTCAAATATGTCACTTTCATTGTCTAGTAGTTCCGAGCCACCATCAAACCATAAGGCAAAATGAAATCAACGTCACCCTTACAAAGTGCACCCACCTAAGGCAAAAATAAAGTTGTTAAAATATAATGGGAGTGAAGACCAATGCGTTGCTTGGCTAAACAAAGCAGAAGAATACTTCAACATTTACAACATTCAATATGACGAGGAGAAGGTAAAATATGTATCAATGCATATGGAAGGGTACGCCTATAATTGGTACTTATGGTGGAAAAGAGATAATTTTACCTATACCTAGAACTTGTTCAAAAATGATTTTTTTAATAGGTTTCAAGGAATCAAAGAAGATGAATTTTTCAGTAAACTTACTAGACTACAACAAGTCGGAAACGTTTAGGAATTCACTCATCAATGGGAATCCTTATCGACACAAGTAGTTGGGTTGTCTGACAAGCAAAGACTTGAAACCTATTTAGGGGGTCTTAAACCATACCTCAAAAAAGAGTTAAATTTACATGACATACCTAACATAGAAGTAGCAAGATGTAAAGCAAAAGCCGCAGAATGCAAATTGGAAGGAATAAAAACAAAAGGTGATATCCATTATCGACAAGAAAAAGAGACACAATGTAGGTACTATGCAGATACTTGGTCTCTCGGCCATCAATGCCACAAACCTCAATCATATGCCTATGAAATGGAAAATAGATCAAAGTCATTTAACGATTACTCTGATAATAAAAAGAAAAAGAAGAAAAACATATGTCGTCGATGCGGTGATGATTGGACCCCAGGCCATAAATGTAGGAACAATCAGACAATACAGTGCATAATAACCAATGGAGAGGAAGTGCAAGTCTCTACACCAGAAATCTTATCTAATTCTAATACCGACACTGATTCAAAATGAAGGATGACATTAAGGAATAATCGAGCTTTGAGGACATATCTCCCTTAAAGGGAGTGTTAATGTAACAAATATAAAATACAATATTAATTAGACTATTAGTTTACTAGTGAAAGGGTGTAACCCTTCACTATGTTGGCTGAAGCCATATAAAAGGAGAACTTATTGCACATTTTATCCATCATCCAATATATTATTATTATTCATATTCATTATTAAAATGATAGTTGGATTCGACTAACGGAAAACCGGATTTGGCTACTCCATGCAAAGACTTGGGTTAGTTATGTTCTTTAGGTAATGAACTCTCCATCCCTTAAAAACAAAGCATTAATACTACATGTATAACCATATAATGTTTTTCTTTTTTCATTTTCAACTGGTAAATACCTAAGCAGCTAGTAAAATTATTCTCTGCATTATATTGTTAGTTTCATATTTATAAATGTCATTTCTTGTATACCTTGTGACAATGCCTAGACTTATGTATTACTTGCTTATGTAACATTCAAATGTATGTTGATACAAACACATATAAATTACCTTGGTAACAATTAATAGGGTATTGCAAGTTTTAGTTTGCAAAATTTATCCTAAGCTAGATTTGTATGTAGGATGTAATATAACATCAAAAGGATAAAAATATGATGTACAAGTTATATTCAAAGCTAGGTAGAAAACATTTATTTCTAATTGTGCTTGGATTTCCAAGTACTTACGCTTATAAATAATTAAATAAGAAGAAAATATACATGAAAAAATGATGACCTTAAACCAGGAATAAGAAGGTTAATAATTTAGACCTCAATCGTTGTGTAACAGCTTAACAATTTCAATATTTGGAAAAGATACAGGTTTGACGATACCTTTTTTTTCTCAAAGTTGTAAACTAAACAAATATTCTAGCATTTTACTTTTGCTACTTGAGATAATTAATCTCGATCCTGAAACTGGGATACAAAACGTCTTACATGTAGATAGACCTGTACAAGAATCATCATTTCACTACATTAGCTTCAAAAGCTAAGTAAGCCTCGGGCATGAACTAAAAGTTCCTTCATTTTTAAACATAAAAACAAATTTTAGTACATAGTGTTGGGAAAAATATGCACAATTTAATTCAACACTTAATTGTCAACCCGGGAATGGAGCTTGTGAGATGCAAACACAATATGTGCAGGATTTGAAGGCTTGAACTAACCTAAGCTGACTAAATATGCAGATGCATTAACATGCAACTATATGATTTTAATATACATGCATGACTATCATGAGTTAAATGCAAGAATTTAATCTTTCTATAAAAACAAAAAATTAACCAATAACTTGAAAAAGTAACTGTAAACTCAAATCTAATCTAATGTTATACTAATCTATTCTATAAAGGCAGGAAACAGATTAATAGGTCTAATGCTATGCTAATCTATTCTATGAAATGAAATTGCAACAATTAATCTAGGAAAGTAGTCACTTGGTCCGAAAGAAATCTAATGTAATGAAAGTAAACTTAACTATTCAGAACATGCAACAAATCAACTAAACTATTTCATGAATGCATGAACTATATGCTTATGCAGGGATGAGAATTAACCATACGATTAACTATGAAAGCAAATACTGAAATTAATTACGAAAGAAAATATGAAATTTATTACCGTGAAACGAGAAATTATGCTACAAGTGAAAACAACAATTAATCTATCTATTTGTTAACACCCAAAAATGGTTAACTACCTCATCTACCCCATTTCATGGCTCATTCGTCCATTTACCTACCATATTTCCCTGAAAATCCCACTAAAAGCCTCCAAAAGGCCATAAAACCATCTAAAAAGGCTCTAAAAGGCCTAAAATGCCTCCAAAAGGCCCAAAAACCCCTTTTTCCTCCAAAAATAACCAAAATTCCTCCAAAAATAGCAAAAATCCCCAAAAGGGAAGAAAAGGAATAAAAATAATGAGGAAAAAGGAGAAAAACCCTAAAAGGGCCAAAAACCCTAAACAAGCTGCCCTAAACCACATGGTTTCCAAAAACCATGGGCAAGCACTTCACCACTAAAAAACTATAAATAAGTGGTGAAGCCCCCTCATTTCACATCCACAGTCATAGCATCCTTACTCTGCCAAAACATCTCGTGAAACCCTAGCTTACCATCAAGCTATTTCCATCATTGAGACCCCTTTTGGCCTATTTTCCACCATCGGAGAAGGAGAAGGACCAGCTCGGAGCTCGGAGCCACCGACATCTGACCAGCGCAACGGACTCCACCGACCTCCACATTGGAGGTAACTTTAATAAAAACACCATTACATATTTCGTTATTGTCTTTTACTTCCTGTCATTTACTTTTACTGTCTTAGCTTAGCTTTTTTACTTTCCAGTTTACTTTTTGTTTTATCGAACTGCTACTAAGGATTCCGGATTCCTTAGTAGGTGCTCATCAGCACAAGCTAGGGTGAAAACCCTAGCTACACTATTCTATGAGCAAAACTACTCTATATTTTCAAAAGAACAAACTAACAAACTATCCTACTCTAGTTATCAAACTTATGCAATCATATAAAGTATATTAAAACACTAATCTAAGGACCAAGTGTAAACAAATACTTTGCGAGGAATCATAAACTAATGTAAGTAAACTAGTTTAATAAATCTAATATAATCAATAACTGATCTATGAACTTGAAATGTTTAATACTAAGATTCTTAATCTAGTGATCATTAATTCAATTCATATTTAAGATCCTAATGCTAACTAAATGCAAAACTCAAAACCATCATTCACAAGGCAGTTTAAAACAAATCTTACACTACAAATTTCAAATTCAATTACAATTTAAATTACCAATTGAAAACTATATCAAAAATCATATTGCAAATTAAATGTTACACATTTAATTACAATTGCAAACTAAATAAAAACACTCAAAAAGAAATATCCAAATTACAAATTAAATAAACTAAACTAATTAATTCATATTACAAATTAAACTAAAGGTATAATAATTAAAATTTCGATAACCTATAAAATTGACAACTCTTATCTTTATTATAATTACAAATTTGTTAGAATAATCAACCCATAGTTTACCCACTTAGACATTAATTTAATTATTTTTGTCTTATTAGCCTAGTTCATGTGTCCCACCTTGTGCAAGTTGTCTTTTACCTATCCATAGTGGTCAAACTTGACTTATTTGACTCATGTAGCGCATGGGAAGGCCCAAGGAATCAAATCTGCTTTATTCCTGGCCTCCTAGGCGCCCTTCTGCTTTTTCTGCTTTATTCCCTGCTTTTTTAGTGTTTAAAGGCAAATGGAAAAGCTAGACTAGGTGAGGTGAACTAGTTTTTTGTCCTCTTCATCCTCCACTCTTTTCTCCTTGCAAAAGCATGTATGAGCTGCCATTCCACCACTCTTTAGCTTGCCTAAGCCATTTTCCCAATTCGTGAGCTCCATGACAGATTTGAGACCAGCTTTTTACACCTATGGGGGTTATGCTTATTTTTAGTAAGCCTGCTTTATGCTAGATTCGAATTGCTCCTCATGCATTCGAATCCCTGATGTATGTTATTTATTCAACAACCTATTATGTTACAGGGTTGGCTATTATACATTGAGTTAATACAGTTTAGTGTTCAGCTCCAATTTCAGTCTCTTTTGTGAGTGATTTTGCATGATCAATTGTTAATTGTTGTGAGTAAAATTAATCTATCACCTGGTTCAATTTCCACATGGTATCAGAGCCATTGTAGATCGATTTCTCTCCTTCAAAGTTGTTTTGCAGGTTCGACATCAGTGACTGGGAGCCTTCTACTGACAGCTGGGACAGATTTTCTAAGCTATGGATCAATCACAGAAAACTATCTTGACTCCCTTCAATTTCTTTGAATGGAAAGCAGAGATGGAGATACTGTTGAGAGCGAAAGGCCTCTACAGGGTGACTATGGCAACAGAAGCAGAGCCCAATGCAGCTGCAGAGAAGATAAAATGGCACAATAGGAGGGATGAGGTCTATGGTCTCCTGTGTCTGAGTATTTCCAGAGACCTCCCTTTCCATCTTGATGGATTGACATCACCGAATGAAGTATGGGAGAAGCTTTCTGATCTTTTTGGAAAGACAGATGAGATGAGGGGACATCAAATCGAAAATGAGCTGATTTCTCTGAGTCCAAATAGCTTTGAATCCCTGCAGCTATATTTCTCTAAGTTCAAAGCACTAGTTTTGCAGCTGAAACAGTGTGGGATCGAAAAGAAAGATGATCAGCTCGTCCTGGCCATCCTCTCGAAGCTAGGCCCTGACTATTCAGTGTTTGTTTCGACCTTCTATGCCACAAAACTGACAGCTCGAACCTGGAAGATGCCTAGCCTTGCAGATTTCATGGAATCTCTCACACAAGAACAGGACAAGCTAGTGATGATGGGCACCATCAAACCATCCAAAGATCAAGCTTTGATTGCTGGAGATTCAAAGGTGGATTCAAAAGGCAAAAAGAAAGCTAAAAATCCACCTGAGCAAAAGAGAGACAAGAAACAGTCTCCAGAGGAGCCACAAGGTTCCAAGAAGAACTACCAGAAGAAGAAAAACAAAGGTGAAATGAATAAGTGCGCATACTGCAATAAGGGAAATCACTCTGAAAGCTCTTGTATGAAAAAGCAAATTGATATGCTGACCCAACTCCTGGAGAAGAATGGCATCTCCCTTCCAGATAGCTCAAAGAAGAGAGAAGGATGATCAAGTTCAGATGACAGAGAGAGAGTTCATGCATTGGTTGCTGGCACATAAAGCTCACCCAGTTTTATCATTGATTCTGGAGCTTCAAGACACATGGTTTCGACCAAGGAGGCCTTCTCCTCACTTGACATGTTGAAAGGACCATCTATAGTACCGGGAGATGACTCTCTCACTGAAAGTTTGGGCAAAGGGAGGATTGATCTTGATCATCGTCAGTTCAGCAATGTGTTGTATGTGCCTAGTCTTGCCTCCAACCTCTTGTCAATGTACCAGATGACCCACACTGGGTCTCCTAAGAAAGTCATCTTCTCCCTTGATGAAGTTGAGATCACAAAGATCTCAAGTGGTAGAGTCATTGCAAAAGGAGTTGCGAATCATGCTCAAAAGGTATACATGTTCTCACACTTCCTACCCTACTCAAACCCCTCTTCTCTTCTGATTCATGCTAATGAAGCAAGAAAGCTTTGGCATGAAATATTTGGCCACCTAAACTACAAATATCTTTTTGATCTTAGTGAAAAAGAGATGGTCATAGGGTTTCCTAAGATAAAATTTTCCAAAGGAGTCTGCCAAGGTTGTATCCTAGGAAAACACCAGAGCATAAATTTGAGAGAGCTAGTCATGAGAGAACCTTTGCACCCCTCGAGCTGATCCAGAGTGATGTTGCTGGTCCATTCCCTCATATGTCCATGAGTCAGGCCAAATATGCATTGAATTTCATTGATGACTTTTCCAGGTATTTCTGGGTCTACTTCCTGAAACACAAGTCTGAAGTTTTTGGCCTCTTCAAAGTCTTTAGGGCTTTGGTTGAAAACCAGTATGGGAGGAAACTCAAGGTCCTCAGATATGACAATGGTGGTGAGTATGTCAAATCTGAGTTTATTCACTATTGTGCAGATGCAGGTATTCAGATGCAACATTCTATCCCTTACACACCACAGCAAAATGGTGTTGCTGAGAGGAAGAACAGATCATTGAAGGAGATGGCAACATGTATGATGGAGGCCAAAACTTTGCCACCAAAGTAATGGGCCGAAGCTATCAACTGTGCAGCCTATATTCAGAATAGGGTGCCTCATAAATAGCTTGATGGTATGACTCCCTTCAAAGCATGGAGTGGGCACAAGCCAGATGTGACTCATTTCAGGATTTTTGGCTCAAAGGCTTGGGCTAGAATTCCAACAGAGAAGAGGAAGGCTTTGCAGCCCCAAAGCCAAGAGTGTATTTTTGTTGGATACT
>LPNX010226366.1:22169-78105 GCA_001517045.1 Pseudotsuga menziesii
AATGCATGGGAAAGCCCAAGGAATCAAATCTGCTTTATTCCTGGCCTCCTAGGCGCTCTTATGCTTTTTCTGCTTTATTCCCTGCTTTTTCAGTGTTTTAAAGCAAATGGAAAAGCTAGACTAGGTGAGGTGAACTAGTTTTTTGTCCTCTTCATACTCCACTCTTTTCTCCTTGCAAAAGCATGTATGAGCTGCCATTCCACCACTCTTTAGCTTGCCTAAGCCATTTTTCCAATTCGTGAGCTCCATGACAGATTTGGGATCAGCTTTTTACACCAATGGGAGATTTGCTTATTTTTAGTAAGCCTGCTTTATGCTAGATTCGAATTGCTCCTCATGCATTCGAATCCCTGATGTATGTTATTTATTTAGCAACCTATTATGTAACAGGGTTGGCTATTGTACACTGAGTTAATACATTTTAGTGTTCAGCTCCAATTTCAGTCTCTTTTGTGAGTGATTTTGCATGATCAATTGTTAATTGTTGTGAGTAAAATTAATCTATCACCTGGTTCAATTTCCACAAAATTCCACCTTAACTTAAAATTTGCAAATGAATGTATTCTTATTACAAACTTTAAAATTTAACTAAAACTATAGTTTAATCTATGAATTTCCACAGTAAATGTTGAATACCAATAAACATTTTAAACTCAGCCTCAAGTTAAGAGATTTCACGGTTTATAAATATTAAAAGGGAATTTCATAAAACATTTTCATAAACTACTTATGCTATAAACAAAAAGATAACTGTGCTAATATACTTAAAACATAACTACTTCTCATTTAAATAGTGAAACATATGCTGAATAAAAATGAATTTTATCATTAATCAAACTTGAAATAATTAATCGCTAGTTGATACCAAACTGAATATAGAGTGCTGAAAATATTAAAGATATTAACAATTCTGAAAATCTTAAAGATATGCTAGAAATCACTGTATAAAACTTAATATTAACAATTCTGGAAATGACTGCAAATTCTGAAAATTTATGTCTAAATTCGAATTAAAGGCTAAAAGACAGACTGAAAGGAAGTCTGAGTGAATAGTGCGAATGGAATGCTGAACGACAATCTGTATAAAAGCATGGATGGAAGGCTAAGAAACAGACTAAACGAAAATGTGAATGGCCGGCCGTATTAATTCTAAAAATGCAAATTACATGTAAACTAAAATAAAAATTACTTTTAACTTGAAAACTAATATCTATTGCAAATTACTCAAATGAAATAAACAATGCAATTCTTTGTATTGGATGAAAGTTACAGCAGTGAGGATTGGTTCTTGGATCCAAGATGCATGAGATAGAGATGAATCTACATGTATGAGCAACAAACCGAATTCAAACTACAAACAACAATATTGTTGTATAAAATAAACCAAACATTACCTACGAAGTACAGTTAAACAGAAATCTCGTTTCTTACTTAACAATCTAGATGAGCTCATATAACTTAACACATAGCATGCATAAATGGAATGAAATGTTTATACAATAAGACAAGCTAGCAAGGATTTGAACATATACAGGAAAAATAAATATTCACGAACAGTAAGAATAGAAGACACAATACTCAGCTGAAGAAGACAAATATGGAAACGTAGACACATAACAAAACCTTCTACCTTCGAGGGGCCCTCTCAAGAGCAGAGGTTACAGATCCATGAGCTAACCAATCATAAAAGCATGAGAAAAATGAATTTGAACCAGAGCTTCCATTATAAGAATGCAAATCCAAAAATTACATACTTTCTTAGCCCTATGGGGCTCTATTTATACATGAAAACCCATTTGGGAGTGGATAGAACCGAAGCCCCCAGTGCATGATCTGTTAAAACTAATTTCTAATTTTAGAAAATGGCCAACCACGTTTTCTGAAAAATTTGGTTTCAAGGAACCACGAAAGGATCCCAAATGGCTTTGTATTTCCCCAAAATTCCTTACGTGGACCTAAACAGGCCTATTCTGCACAAAACCCATGTTCCATAATTTTAAATTTCACTTCTGTTTTCACACAACTCATGACCGAAATTCGTTGTCTGTTAAAAACACCTTTTTGACAGAAATCTGAATGGGCGTCCGAATGAGTTGTAATGAAAATAAATCCGATTTCTGGGCAAAATTCATGATGGGTTGTTGCATGAGTTAACTGTTGAGTGTTGATTTGAAGCTGTGGCTGCATTTTATTGTCTTTGTCATCCCGCTTCACGTGATTGTGCACCCTTAACTCTCCATGCGCCCAATGCTTCACGACTTGCACAAAATAAAAAATGCATTAGTTATTAAAACATGAAATGACATAGTATAAATATACTCAACGTGATATGGATTTTTAAAAACTCAACGTAATATGTTTTTTAAAACAAAATGAATGATGTTTTGTTTTGAATATGAGGAATGGTATTTAACATGTAATCAAACTCTTCAAGGGTATGTTGATAAGTATATCACATTCCACTTTATGTTTTAATTGATTAAATGTGAGTGGGCTTGAAAAGTAATTTAAGATTAAAAAAATTGTTTTAATAATTAAATTCCCCTTTTTTAATATAGATATTTTTATTTAATTTTAAACCAACTCTTAAAACTTATGCATGTGCATGTATTCACGGGACTGACAAGAAATAGAAGGAGAGGATAAAACAAACCAAGACCCTAATAAGAAACATCCCATTAAACATAATGCAGAACTCAGATTCAGGTGAAGGGCTGGATGGAGTACTGAAACGTGCACTAAATGCAATAACACATCAAAAATGATGAATTAAACTTCTTTTACATTTATAAGTTATAATTGATCTAAACATAGTAAAAGATAGACAAATTAAAGATAGATGTATTAGATTTCGGTAAATAGGTCAGGAAATTGATGTAAATAAAGCCATTATAAAAGACAATTTTGAGGCCCAACATACCCTCAGACCAAAGGTATGGCACGTCCTCGTGTCATGAATGAATTGAAAGTGGTCTTTCATTTATTCAAAAACTTTGCTTGATCATTAATAGTTTATAGGCAATCGTTTAGAAAAATGAAGGCGTATTTATTACTACGTGGAAACTAGAACTTAGAAAAAAAAAGTTATGTTATGAGATAGGGGCACCCGTAAGAAGCTGCTCCATAATTATGATGCAATGGGAGTGTGCAAGCGGGCGAAATAAACAACGTGCACGCACTGCGTAGATGCGTGCACACGCTTATGCTTTGGATTGACGAACCTCCATGATAGATTGCTAGCATGGGAAATAAGAGTGCGCACGCGCCTGTGGATGTGCACGCACCTGTAGACGCGCATGCGCATTTGGATGGGCATGCACCCATGGATGTGTACGTGCATTTGGACGCATGCGCATTTGAACGCACGCACGTGTTGGGCACGATATCAAATAGGGACGCGCGCGCTTCCCTGTGTATTAAAAAAAATAGTGCGTATTGTTTTGTGCAACTTGCGAGCATGCAAGGAGGAGCTAACGACCCCAAGGAGATGAATTTGACCCCCAAGGAGCCCAACCAACTTGTGCAAATCACCTAAAACGACGTTGGAGTAAGGTGAATAGAATATGAATGCAATTTTTTTTGTTTATTTCATTATTTTGATTGTTGTTAAAATAAACTACAAAATTAAAAAGAAATTGAAAATCAATTGAAATTGGGCAAAATTTGATACTGCAAGTACAAATTACCTAACCATAATGACCAATACCAATGTACCATCCGAAGAAATGAATGAAACAAACCAAACAGAGGACCCAAACCCCGAATTAAACGAAGAAAGCCCTGAATTAAATGAAGAAGAAAACCTCGAAGATGAATTACATGGGGATTTAAACCAATTAGGAATTTTGAGTGATGAATTGAAGAACATGAGGGAACCCTCTTGGGTTTCCCTCGCCACATCAATACAAAACATTATAGAATCTATCAACATTGCCCATAGTGAGATAACTAGTTTGAGCAAATATTGAGGGCTCGAATGAGAGAGAATTATAGCACTGGTACATCCAAAGAGGATATAAAAAACCTGAATATCACAAAATCCCAATTGTGGAGCAAATTTAAAGATCCTAGAACAGGACAACCTCCAGATGTGAGGAATAGGTGAGTTTTCATGGATTGGTGTAATTACCAGCCATGGAGAGAAAACTGGAGGAAGAGATGGTTCATGGTATTCGACAAGCCTCCATGCAACAATGTCGAGGTCCCACAGTATTTTCTCAGGAAACTATGGGCTGAGTTTGTGTTAGGGTTTCATGTGAACTACTTCGACATCACTGAGTTCTAGGGCGTTAGTTTTGGCTCAGCCCAAGATCGACCTCACGCCCACCGGAACCCACTCAGAGTACCTGCTACACCTAGGTGAGCACTAAACTTGCCTCCTCAACCACCTGGGTTAGGTAGTGGGATAGATAAGATCCATGAAGATGTGCCACACGACACCTTCTTAGGCATACTGCATTTGTGGCTATGTCCTCGCAGAGTGAGGAGGACCCCCCCGATAGACACACTTCTGCACGGTCTACTGATGGTGGGCGAGGGAGAGCAGATACAGGTGGATCCATCTAGCTCGATGAGACCGGTGCCACATCGTTGTTCTCGTTGTGGGAATCCATGCCAGGTTCCCACGTAGGAGCATGGCACAGAGAGCTACCTACACGAGGTTAGTCATTGTTTTATTTAATGTCATAATTTCTAATAAATTTAACTTAGAATCAGATGTTGATGACTTGATTTTTTTTAATGTACAACTATTCAGTGCCGAGTCTCCAACACAAAGGTGGGAGGAAGCTGGTTCCTTCAACCTAGATGGAGCCATGGCAGCTGCAGAGGACATTGCGACACCATACACACAGGCAGTTTTCTTTTAGTAATTAAATTTGATGTTAGTAGTAATTGGATGTCAATCGTCACATATTTATTTAAATTGTCGGCCCATATTTAGTTAATATTTACTAATTGAATCTAAATATTTTTGTGCGAATGAACAGGTGTCCACAGGATTTAGTGACTAACCATCCCCACCAAGGATCAGTAGATCCCCTTGTGAGTAGGTATCTTGTAATAAAGTATAAATTTAATTTTAGTTTTGATGGCTTAGATTCATATAGTTATATTTTTTACGTAATAATACACGATGAAATGAATATGTATGCAGGTCCCACCACATAGGCACGTCGGTGTCACTATCTCTCCACTGACTGCCTTTTTCCCATCATATATGCTAGCTGTAGCCCCTAGCATACATGTCCATTTCCCTACATCCCTCCCCACCTCATTCCATCCATCCCTTGCCTCCCACCCACCACCACACTTCCATCCAACTCCCCCCTGCCCCACCAATCCACCCCCTCCCTTGCAGTTTCCCATGTTTCCACCCTCCCCCCTCCGACCACATTACACCATACATCCACATTCACCTATCCCTCCAACCCATCCCAAACCTCATCCCCCTCCTCCATATTCCCCCACCACCCTCGTTTCCTCTTCCAGGGTGGCTCGTTCCATTGTACAGCTAGTTGGACTTTATCGTCGTACATCACCACTTCACCAACTCCAATCCATGCCCTCACCCACCGTGCCCTCTAGTGTTGTATCCAACATCGATGTGGCTACATCCTCCGCTATGCCATCCACCCTAGCATCAGAGCAGGTTGTACAACCCACTGCTCCACCTGCCACCCTTGAGTAGCAGTCGATTGCTCCACCTGCTAGCCCCTAGGACCAGCCTATTGTGTTCACAGTGAGGATGATTGGTTTATGAAAATCTTGTTCAATATTAACAAAAATTAACATAGCATTAAATTGTATGAGTTGTATTACTGTTTAAATTTTGTAGGGTGGCATTGCTGAGAGACTTGGATCATGGAGGAGGGTAGCCTGCTCACCACTTACAGTCGAGCGTCTCAGGTGAGCTATTTAAAATTTGAAAACGTAATTTTGATATTTAAATGGTGTTTTATACTTGTATAATTTCCTGTAGGAGTTGACATTTGATTGTTGTCATTTCAAATCCCAAGGGGAGGTGGCCGAAGCAGAAGGGAGAATCGAGGTTCCTCTAGCTCGAAGAAGAGGAAGATCGATTTTGAAGTTGGACCTGGGAGCTCCGAGGATGGGCAGGAGGATTGAGAGAGCCTCCTATGTACACTAGCCATGATGTGGCATTTTGTCACGAGTTGCCATATTTTGTATAGGGCACGATTTCCCATATTTTGTATACGGCACGAGTTGCCATATTTTGTATATGATAGGATATTTTTGTATATTAATATATCATTTTGTACTTCTTTACAGTAGTAGTTTACAATTGATGCACTTGCAATACTTATTGTTGACAAAGCAATAAAGTCCGTAATTTCATAATAAAATGCATAAAAAATTTAACACTGTAGGTTAGTTAACAAAAAAATACACAAATGCATAAAAATACAGTCTTATTCATTGTCCAAATTGCAATAGAAAGAACTTGTCTGCCTTTGGTATTTACATAGTAATTCTAACCTTTGGACTTCTACTCCATTTTCTATCCTTGACTAACCCTAGGACTGTCTATCAAACTAGACTATAATACTACCTGTTTGGCAGGCATAAGACACACCTAAACCATTCTATTCTAGCCTAACTCGTGCTAAAACCCTTGCTCTAGACTCCTACCTTTCCCTCTCTCTAAAGCAAGGCTTATTCCTTTCATTTCCACACTACTTAGACCCCCACGACTCTCCCTATATTACTGACTGTAATATCCATTTTGGACAACCCTAGAACACCACTAACTCATCCTAAGCTTCCCTAACATATTCACTATAATATCCTATTTAGGGAAGCCCTAATAGCCTTCTTACCCACCTATGATATCCTAAGGTCACTTCCTTTCCTTCCTATCTTACCCACTCACTAACGCCTCACCTCAAATTTGTCCATAACCCAATTTAAAGTGGCACAAAGACACCCTAAAGGGACTGTATATAAACAATCATTCCCAACCATACTTAAACAAATTTGATAGTGGTATATAAACAGATCCATAACTTGGAAAAATACTAGAAAAGTCCTTGAATTTATTGCAATTCATTGTGTCATTAAAATCCAAGTGAATATACTTCTTATCATTCCTACTTGACTGGAAATTACATCTTGGACTGTCATAAGACATTTTACTTGACTAGAAATTACATCTTGGACAGTCATAAGACATTTTACTTGACTGGAAATTTGATTTGGTTTAACAGTCCCATTGGCTTGGAAACTTGTCACTTCTAAAAATGTTTCTCACTGATGTTTACTTAAAAAGATTCTACCTTTGTCCTGGTTAGCTAAAGAGTGAAATATAGGATTGTCATAATGTTAAATGCTTGGCTGGAAATACTTTTATGTTGGTTGCAAGAGAGGTTGACTTTGTATGATATGATGATAACATCCCATCAACACCACTAACATGCTTCAACCACATGCATAATTGAAATTAAAACATCCCATAATGCTAACGTCCCATAAAAATTGTTCTTCCTTGACAAATAAAAAATGAAACAAGTTCATGAATATGTGTCTTCTAGAACGATGTATTGAGCACTTGCAATTTTAACGATCTATTGTACTTGTTGCAATTTTAACGATTTAAGGGTTAGCATTGTGGAAATTGAACCCAGTGTTATAACAATTACACTCACATCAATTACCAATTGCACATGCAAAATTACTCACAAAAGAGACTGAATATGGAGCTGAACACTAAAATGTATTGAATAAGTGTACAATAGACAACCCTATGAAGTCATATGCTGCCACAATAAATAATTACATGAGGGATTCGAAAGCATGAATATTCCATTCGAATCTAGTCAAAAGCAGGCTTACTAAATCTAAGCAAATCCCCCATAGGTGCATAAAGCAGTTTCCAAAACTGTCAAGGAGCTCACGAATTGGAAAAATCAATTAGGCAAGCTAAAAAGTAATGGAAGGACAACTCATACATGCTTTTCATAGGATAAAAGAGTGGAGGATGTGGAGGACAAAAAACAAGTTAACCTCACCTAGTCAAACTTTCCCAATTGCCTTAAAGCACTGAAAAAGCAGGCAATAAAGCAGAAAAAGCAGACAGGCGGTAGGAAGGCCAGGAATAAAGTAGATTTGATTCCAGGAGGTTTCCCAAGCGCTCCATGACTCAAAATTAGCAAGTTGGACCACTATGGATGTGTAGATGACAACTTGCATAAGGTGGAATATGGAAACTAGGCAAATAAGACAAAAATGGATTAATTAATGTCTAAGGTAGCTAACTATGGGTTGATTATTCTAACAGCCCCCCTTAAGCCTGACTTATGAGTAATATATAAAAAAATTATAGGGCCTAGAAAAAAGGCTTAGTCACCCTTTACATACTGCATGTCCATTTAGCCAAGGAAAGAGGCAAAAACCCAGTGGGAAAATCCTCCCTTAAACATGGATTGTAAAACAAAAATTTGGAAATCTTGTCATCACTCATGCTTCACAGCATGATCAAAAATCCCCAGTAGTGATTTGAGATTGCTGAATGTTTTCTCACAAAATGCTTTGGTGATGATATCAGCTACTTGTTCTGAAGATGAACAGAAGAGTAGGTGAATGGTGCCATCATGCATAAGCTGTCTGATGTAGTGCATATGGATCTCAATTTGTTTGGTTCTCTGCTTCTGAAATGGATCATTGCAAATTTGAATGGTACTCTAATTATCATAGTAGATAGTAGTTGAGTATTCTGATTCGAAGCCACACTCTCCAAGTAACCCCTGCAACCATAAACATTGAGTTGCTGCATTTACAACTCCTCTGTACTCTACTTCTGTAGATGAGAGTGCAATGGCACTCTGTTTCTTGCTTGACCATCTGATTGGCCCTTCTACAAGCATGAACACATATCCTGATGTTGAATTTCTGTCTGTGCTGTCACCTGCCCAATCACTGTCAGTAAACCCAATCAAATCAAGATCAGATTTAGCTTTATAGAAGATCCCATGTGTCCTTGTTCCCTGAACAAAGTTAAGGATCCTTTTGGCTACTTTCCAATGGATCTCATGAGGCTAATCCATGTATCTATAAGCCACACTTACTGCATAAGAAATATCAGGTCTAGTATGTGTAAGATACAACAAACATCCAATCAATTTCCTATACAGTGTATTGTTTACCATAGGTGAAGAATCAACTTCTTCAAGCTTCACTTGTGAAAGGAAAGGAGTCTTGCTTGGCTTGCAATCCTTCATTTTGAATTTTTTCAGCAAATCCAAGGCATACTTGGACTGGTGCACCTTGATTCCAGCTTTGGTTTGAGAAATCTCAAGCCCCAAGAATTGGCTTGGTTCATTGCACCCTTCAAGGAAGCAATTTCATCCTTTGAGCTTCCTGTAATGAGGAGGTCATCAACATATAACACAATGATCATTAATGAACCATTAATCAACTTCAAATATACATTTGGATCTGATTTTCATCGAACAAAATTCAGTGATAGCAGAAAGCTATCAATCTTGGCATACCAATCCCTGGGGGCTTGCTTAAGCCCATACAATGACTTCTTTATCTAGCACACAAGAGATGGGTTAGTAGCAAATCCTTGAGGCTGCTGCATGTATATCTCTTCAGTGAGATCTCCATTCAGGAAGGCACACTTTACATCCATGTGATGTACCTCCCATTGCTTTGAAGCTGCAATGACTAAGGCTAGCCTGATGGAGTCCATCTTTGCCACTGGTGCAAAGGTCTCATTGTAATCTATGCCATGAACCTGTGAGTATCCCTTGTCTACCAATATTTCCTTGTACTTTAGAGGTGAACCATCAGCAGCAAATTTGGTCTTGTACACCCACTTACACTGAACTAGCTTCCTCCCTAGGGGAAGATCAACCAGCTCCCAAGTGTTGCTCTTCTGGAGTGAGCTGAACTCTTCCTTTATGGCTGCTTTCCATCTTGGATCTCCTAATACATATTCATATGTCCAAGGATCTGATTCCACCATCAGATAGCATTTCTCAGCAAACATAGGATCTTTCATAAATAGAGCACTCTCAAATTGAGATCTAGTCCTCCTAGTGTCATTAGGATTTCCAGCTAGCTCTCCAGCTGCATGAATGGTATTGGCTGCCCATTTTGGCCTTGTAGGGCTATTAGGATATGCAATAAAATCATCACTATCACACATATCAGAATCAACATGTTCAACTATCTCTTCACTTACATTCAGAGGTTCTAGTGGTGAAGAGGATTCTCCAACTTCCACTGCTGCTAGGGGTTCTTCTTAAAACTGAACACACCTTTCAATGAAGGATTTGTTTGTGCTCAAATTTATCAGCTTGTACCCTTTTGAATCTTCAGAGTACCCAACAAATAGACACTCTTGGATTTGGGGCTGCAAAGCCTTTCTCTTTTCTGTTGGAATTCTAGCCCAAGCCCTTGAGCCAAAAATCCTGAAATGGGTCACATCTGGCTTGTGCCCACTCCATGCTTCGAAAGGAGTCATACCATCAAGATGTTTATGAGGCACCCTATTCTGGATATATTCTGCACATTTTATAGCTTCGGCCCAGTACTTTGGTGGCAAAGTCTTAGCCTCCATCATGCAGGTTTCCATCTCTTTCAATGATCTGTTCTTCCTCTCTGCAACACCATTCTACTGTGGTGTGTTAGGGATAGAATGTTGCATCTGAATACCTGAATCTGCACAATATTGAATAAAATCAGACTTGACATACTCACCACCATTGTCAGTTTTGACGACCTTGAGTTTCCTCCCAGACTGGTTTTCAACCAAAGCCTTAAAGACTTTGAAGAGGCCAAAAAATTCAGACTTATGTTTCAGGAAGTAAACCCAGCAATACCTGGAAAAGTCATATATGAAAGTCATTGCATATTTGGCCTGACTCATGGACATATGAGAGAATGGTCCAGCAACATCACTGTGGATCAACTCAAGAGGTGCAGAGGTTCTCTCATGACTAGCTCTCTCAAATTTATTCTCTGGGTGTTTTCCTAGGATGCAACCTTGACAGACTCCTTTGGAAAATTTTATCTTTAGTAACCCTATTACCATCTCTTTTTCACTAAGATCAGAAAGATACTTTTAATTTAGGTGGCCAAATCTTTCATGCCAAAGATTGCTTGCCTCATTAGCATGAATCAGAAGAGAAAAGGGGTTTGAGTAGGGTAGGAAGTGTGAGAACATGTATAGCTTCGAAGTATGATTTGCAACTCCTTTTGCAATGAATTTACCACTTGAGATCTCTGTGATCTCAACTTCATCAGGGGAGAATATGACCTTCTTTGGAGACCCTGTGTGGGTCATCTGATACATTGATAAGAGGTTAGAGGCAAGACCTGGAACATACAACACATTGCTGAACTTACCATGATCAAGATCAATCCTCCCTTTGCCCAAACTTTCAGTGAGAGAGTCATCTCCCAGTACTATTGGTGGACCTTTTGACATGTCAAGTGAGGTGAATGCCTCCTTGGTCGAAACCATATGTCTTGAAGCTCCAAAATCAATGATGAAACTAGGTGAGCTTGATGTGCCAGCAACCAATGCATGAACTCTCTCTCTGTCTTCTGAACTTGATCCTCCTTCCCTCTTCTTTGAGCTGTCTGGAAGGGAGATGCCATTCTTCTCCAGGAGTTGGGTCAACATGTTTATTTGCTTCTTCATGAAAGTGCTCTCAGAATGATTTCCCTTACTGCAGTATGCGTACTTGCTCATTTCTCCTTTGTTCTTCTTCTTCTGGTAGTTCTTCTTGGAACCTTGAGGGTCCTCCGGAGACTTGTTCTTGTCTCTCTTTTGCTCAGGTGGCTTTTTAGCTTTCTTTTTGCTTTTTGAATCCACCCTCGAATCTCCAGCAACCAGAGCTTGGCCTTTGGATGGTTTGATGGTGCCCATCATCACCAATTTATCCTGTTCTTGTGTGAGAGATTCCATGAAATCTGTAAGGCTAGGCATCTTCCAGGTTCGAGCTGTCAACTTTGTGGCATAGAAGGTTGAAAAAAACACTAAATAGTCAGGGTCAAGCTTCGAGAGTATGGCCAAGACCAGCTGATCATCCTTCTTTTCGATCCCACATTGTTTTAGCTGCAAAACGAGTGCTTTGAACTTGGAGAAATAGAGTTGTAGGGATTCAAAGCTATTTGGACTCAGGGAGATCAGTTCATTTTTTATTTGATGTCCCCTCATCTCATCTGTTTTTCCAAAAATATCAACAATATTCTCCCATACTTCATTCGGTGATGTCAATCCATCAAAATGGAAAAAGGAGGTCTCTAGATATACTCAGACACAAGAGACCATAGGCCTCATCCCTCCTGTTGTGCCATTTTATCTTCTCTGCAGCTGCATTGGGCTCTGCTTCTGTTGCCATAGTCACCCTGTAGAGGCGTTTCGCTCTCAACAGTATCTCCATCTCTGCTTTCCATTCAAAGAAGTTAAATGGAGTCAAGATGATCTTCTGAGATTGATCCATAGCTCAGAAATTGTCCTGGCAGGCAGTAGAATGCTCCCAGTCAATGATGTTGAACCTGCAAAACAAATTGGAATGAGAGAAATCAATCTACAAAGGCTCTGATACCATGTGGAAATTGAATCCAGTGTTATAACAATTACACTCACATCAATTACCAATTGCACATGCAAAATTACTCACAAAAGAGACTGAATATGGAGCTGAACACTAAACTGTATTGAATAAGTGTACAATAGCCAACCTTGTGAAGCCATGGGCTGCCACAATAAATAATTACATGAGGGATTTGAATGCATGAATATGCCATTCGAATCTAGTCAAAAGCAGGCTTACTAAATCTAAGCAAATCCCCCATAGGTGCATAAAGCAGTTTCAAAAACTGTCAAGGAGCTCACGAATTGGCAAAATCAATTAGGCAAGCTAAAAGGTAATGGAAGGAAAAATCATACATGCTTTTCATAGGAGAAAAGAGTGGAGGATGTGGAGGACAAAAAACAAGTTAACCTCACCTAGTCAAACTTTCCCAATTACCTTAAAGCACTGAAAAAGCAGGCAATAAAGGAGAAAAAGCAGACAAGTGCTAGGAAGGCCAGGAATAAAGTAGATTTGATTCCAGGAGGTTTCCCAAGCACTCCGTGACTCAAAATTAGCAAGTTGGACCACTATGGATGTGTAGATGACAACTTGCATAAGGTGGAATATGGAAACTAGGCAAATAAGACAAAAATGGATTAATTAATGTCTAAGGTAGCTAACTATGGGTTGATTATTCTAACAAGCATGCATAACCTAGGGTTTAGAAGCCATGAGGAAACCCTAACCCTAACTGAAGCTTAAAGGTTAGCATGCATAACCTGGGATTTATAATCAATGAGGAAACCCTGATAGGTAATATCCTATTTAGGGCATCCCTAATAGCCTTCTTACCCACCTATCATAGCCTAAGGCCACTTGCTTGCCTTCCTATCTTACCCACTCACTTCCTATCTTGTCATCCCTATTGATCCTTCCTTTGGTAGTGAAATTTTCTCTTTGGGTGTACAATCATGGTTTGAAGGGTCATTTTGGCTAGAAAGTTGCTTTTATTTAAGATGATTTTCCTTAGTCATCATATTGATGTCCCACACAAGTGCATGATGACCTATCCAAAGGTCTGCACTTAGGATATCTAACAAAATAAACACCATTAAAGTTTACTTAACAAATTCAACCCAAAATTGTCTCAAATTAGCATGCATAACCAATGCTAGAATCTACCCAATCATAAACATAATATAAGCTAAAATTCAAATCTCCAAACTATAATTGTTTTCCTCGTTAGGGTTTATAAACCCTAATCATCTTTCATCATAGAAGCACATGGCATTTCAGGCAAGTCTAGAATGTAACTATTCATCAATTACAGTAGTGTTAGCTAGGGTTTAGGATAACAAATAAATTCAATTCATAACCTAGGGTTTAATTCAATTGTAACAATTTGATAATTTGGGTATTGTTCCTAGCATTTGCACACATTGGTATTTGCATTTGTGAACATATGAAATAGTAAGTAGTTCATATTAATCCCAATAAAATTATTTCATGTATGTGCATAGCCTATGTATAGGGCCTTTTGGTTTTTACTTAAATGATACTAACTAATCTAATGATATATACCTAAAGAGGTCATAAAACCCTAGTTCCATCTCATAACTTGTGAACCCTAGTTATAATATGCAATTTGTTTTTCATGAAACCCTAGTTGGTTTTCAATTTGTAAGTGTAGCCTAGGGCTATATGGCCATCTGGTTTCTACTTAAATGATACTAACCAGTCTAATTTGATCTTCAAACCTAAAGAGTTCATAAAACCCTATTTTGTAGTTCCATGTCTTAATATGTGAACCCTAGTTTTATTATGCAGGTTGTTGGCTTATATTCTAGTACATCAATAATATAATGCTGCAACATGTGCTTTCTTAGTGATATCTAGACACATTGGGCCATGAAAACATAAGGGGGAGGGCCATTTTTAACCCAAGTTATAGCATGCAATTGTAGTTCATGAAGCCCTAGTTGGTTTAGGATGTGTACATGTACATGTGTTTCTACTTCCATCTCATAACCCGTAAAGAGTGCACGAAACCCTACCAACTAATATAACATCCATAACATACTAACATCATACCATTTTAACATACCATACCATACTAGCATACCATACCATACCCTACAATACTAACATCATAGTACGTACCCTACAAAACCGTATGATAATAACATCATACCATGTACTAACATACCATACCATACCATACTAACATACAACATACCATACCATTTTAGTTCCATCACATAACTTGCCAAAGAGGTCATAAAACCCTACTTCCAACCCTAGTTATAGCGTGCAATTGTAGATCATGAAACTATAACATGCAATTGTAGTTCATGAAACCCTAGTATGCAATTGTAGTTCATGAAACCGTAGTATGAAAGTCTCAACGAGATTGTAGTTCATGAAACCCTAGCATGCAATGGTAGTTCATGAAACCATAGGTGTGTTTCTCTTTTCCATCTCATAACTTGTAAATAGCTCATAAAACCCTACTTTTATCTCATAACTTTTGAACCCTAGTTATAGCATACAATTTGTACTTCATGCAACTATAGTATGCAATTGTAGTTCATGAAACCCTAGTATGAAAGTCTCAACAAGATTGTAGTTCATGAAACCCTAGCATGCAATGGTAGTTCATGAAAACGTAGGTGTGTTTCTCTTTTCCTTCTAATAACTTGTAAAGAGATCATAAATCCATATTTCCATCCCATAACTTCTCAAACCTAGTTAAATCATGCAATTGTAGTTCATGAAACCCTAGTATGAAAGTCTCAACGAGATTGTAGTTCATGAAAACCTAGTATGAAATTCTCAATGAGATTGTAGTTCATGAAACCCTAGCATGCAATGGTAGTTCATGAAACCGTAGGTGTGTTTCTCTTTTCCATCTCATAACCTGTAAAGAGCTCATAAATCCATATTTCCATCTCATAACTTCTCAAACCTAGTTAAAGCATGCAATTGTAGTTCATGAAACCCTAGTATGAAAGTCTCAACGAGATTGTAGTTCATGAAACCCTAGAATGCAATGGTAGTTCATGAAACCGTAGGTGTGTTTCTCTTTTCCATCTCATAACTTGTAAAGAGCTCATAAAGCCATATTTCCATCTCATAACTTCTCAACCCTAGTTATAGCATGCAATTTTTCGTTCATGAAATCCTAGTTGGTTTTGGATTTGTACATGTACATGTGTTTCTACTTCCATCTCATAACTTTTAAAGAGGTCACAAAACCCTAGTTCCATATCATAAATTCTCAACAATGGTTATATCATGCAATTCTAGTTCACAAAACCCTAGTTGGTTTTCAAGTTTTATATGTACATGTGTTTCATCTCATAACTTCTCAACCCTAGTTATAACATGCAATTGTAGTTCATGAAACCCTAGTATGCAAGTCTCAACAAGATTGTAGTTCATGAAACCCTAGCATGCATTAAGGTATCCACACTATAATTGTTTTCCTTGTTAGGGTTTATAAACCTTAATTATCTTTCATCATAGAAGCACATGGCATTTCAGACAAGTCTGGCACTAGTTTCAAAGTCAACATGTCTATCCTAGGTTGATTCCTCAAACCCTAGGTCTTTGTCTATTGCATCAACACAAGCACCAAGACCTCCATGGAAAATCAACTAAACTTAAAAAATATTCTGCTAAGAAAGGAATCAAAAGAAGCTCGATACTTATCAAGTTAATTTTTCCATGTTCTTCTAACCTCCATGTATCACACAAGAATAAGACTCCAATATCACCAAAGACATTAGCTCTTTTCTTTGTATCTTCCACATGGTTGGAACCCTAATTCTACCTCCTTTGACTTCACAACAAGAGCTATAGATTCTACAAGAAAACCATCAATTCCTCTAGTATTACTATCTCCTTCTCCAAGTTTTACTTACATATATAAACCCTAGTGTCCTTATGCATATCCAAGTTTGATCATGTAATGCATTCCTCCTCTAGTTGCGTACCACATCTTCGTGTTCCCAATGCTCCTCGACATATGTGTCAGAGGTGATTAGAATGTTGCAATGCTTATCCTCAATATGTGTGCCAAGGTGGTTAATATGCTCATTTGTTCTCCTCAACATGTGTGTGAAGGTGGTCACTATGGTCCAATATTTCACTTATCTTCATCCTAATATCACAAGGAAACCCAATAAAATAAACCCTAGTCCAAGTGTACGTTAACACCATGAAGATACATCCCTTTAGGGCACTCTTTCCAAGCATATAACATATCTAGAACCTCTTATTACAACAAATTACAACATCAATAAATCTACTGAGCAAAACTCCAGGATACCAACAGAGTCGACGGCTCATCGATTCGACCTCCAGTTTTCGAGTTATGTCGAGTTGCAAGTCGCATGAAAATGTCATTAGGGGACACTTGGTCACTCTCGATCCGGGAGAGAAAAACCAAACAGAGAAGCAAGATTACATTCTATTGGATCCGACAGGTGTGTATGGCCAATGCCGACTTGGGAACACCACCAATACTAGCACGGAGGAGGGTTTTTCAGAGTTGACCCACCAGTGCGAGAGTTGCATTGAAGGAAACTGAGCAAAACCCTAGTTTACGAAATCGATGCACAATGGAGTCACTGGGCCATGAAAACATAGTGGAGAGGGCCCACTAGAGGTAATGGCATGCTAGGATACCAATGGAGTTTTGAGGCCCCGAAAATCGCAGGAGGCAACAGTAAGGGATTCTCCCCAGTCAACGTTCCCAACTAGCCCGTTGACTGTTTGGTATAGGGAATCCGTCCGGTTTACGGTACGGCTACCGTAGGTCAAGTACAAAACAAAGGATTTACCGGTTATGGTCCGGTCCACCAAGTTTTTGTATTATTGACTTAATGTATGATATGCAAGTGCCTAATTAACCATGCAGGGCAATAAAGATGCGAGGAACAGTCACAATGTGATGCGCAGGTTCTTACCTCTCATCTTAGACTCACTAGCATCCCAATCACAGACAACAAGAAAAAGAAACTAACTACCTAAACTATCCCTAGGGAGCAGGATTATCATTCGTAAGTGAGTAATACATTTTGTACATGCATTATGAAGAGTTACAGTTAGATGACACTTCTTTCAAGACACACGAACAATTACAGATATTCGAACAATCAGATAGCTGATTATTTTATGAACAACATTTATTACTCACAGTGGAAAACATCCCAAAAAATACTGAAGAACATTCAACAAGAACATAGGTTCAAGAAGTTAAATACTCTCACAGTAAATGAAACACAACTGAAAACGAAATAGTTCCTCTTCAACATTATTCATTTAGTCGCATTGATACATTCCACATTTCACTCTCTCCAGCAGGAAAAAGTTGCACTTTCTGACTGTAAAAAAAAGTAGTTCCTCTTACAAGCAAAATAGTTTACAAATTTTTCCAGGGAAAAAGTCCTTTCTAAGTTATAACTTTACAATATTTAAACTACAACAACCGCTCGTTTGGGTTGCCTCTCAAAACGGATGACGTTTCAGCTCCCCAATGCTTCATATTCCTTTATCTTTTCTACGCGTGCCCATGAGTGGATAAGTAACTGCCGGACCTTTTAGAACTGCTCCTTTGTCACCATTCATTTTGTTTCTTCTTTGGTTTGTCCCTATTTAGGCCCATCTTCCTTCGCGCTGTAGTAGTTTGACCGATTTATATAACCCACCTGCATTCAAACGACTAGCATCATACATCGAAAACACATTCAAATGATGTCAACAAAAACGGCTAAGCATTGAGAAGCTCATGCACTGCGTTACTACCACAAGGTAAGCACTGATACCACTACCTTGACAAGAAGCGGGGACTCATCGAATACTCAGAATAATAGCATCGAAAGTTGAAAAACCCACTACAGCCATGACAGCGGAAAGGGACGAGGCAACGAACAAGTGACCGAAGGGCGGGAAAAACTCCTCAATCGGAAGCCGACAAGGTTTGGACATTGGAAGCCAAATGGATTTCCTAGCCGCAACGGCGGAAGCGAAAAAACTACGGGCAAGCGGTGGTGGGAGAAAACTCAGTCGAACGTCAGACAGACTTCTACTTCGGAAGCCAAATCACTCTGGGGGCCACAACGACAGAAGCGAAAAGGTTAGAGACAAGCGATGCGGGCGGAACAAACTTAATCGGGGATCGGAAGACTTTGACATTGGAAGCCAAAAGGCTTCCCCGGCCGCAATGGCGGAAGAAAATAGCTTTGAGTCCGAGGCTAAAAAGGAAAACGTACGTCGACAAGCCGATCGCTTTATGCTTCGGATGGCTAAGCAATTTGGGATCCGCAACGACGGAAGAGAAACAAGTTATCAGCCGCCGATTTAACATAATATGAAGCTCAGTCTAACAGAGTAATTTCTAAACTATAAAACCAGTGAGGGTTGAAACCCGCTTGCTTTCGAAACAGAGGACCTTCAAAGACAAAGAGAAATTACCCCTGGCTAGGCATAACAAACTCGCATCTGTGACCAACTATAAAAATGATACACAGGAAATCTTTAAAGTGGACTGGAAACCAAGCTTCAAAATCATTCAACATAAAACACGACCAACTACTCAAGCATCCAGCGATGAAAATGACTTTAAATTTTGAGGAGGGACCCAAAATTCAGAACTTTGGGGAGAAAATTTGCAGCTGCAACACGGAGTCAATGGCTCGTCGATCCGACCTACGGTTTCCAAGTTATGTCGAGTTGCAAGTTGCATGAAAATGTCGTTCAGGGACACTTGGTCACTCTCGGTCCGGGAGAGAAAAACCAAACGGAGCATCAAGATTGCATGTCGTTGGCTCTAACAGGTGTGTATGGCCAATGCCAACATGGGAACACCACCAATACTGGCATAGAGGAGTATTTTTCAGATTTGACCCACCAGTGCGAGAGTTTCATTGAAGGAAACTGAGCAAAACCTTAGTTTACGAAACCGATGCACACTGGAGTCACTGGGCCATGAAAACATGGTGGAGAGGGACTGCCAAAGGTAATGGTATTCTAGGAGACCAATGGAGTCGATGGCTCATCGATCCAACCTGCGGTTGTCGAGTTATGTCGAGTTGCAAGTCACATGAAAATGTCATTCAGGGACACTTGGTCACTCTCGGTCTGGGACCGAAAAACCAAATGGAGCAGCAAGATTACATGCCAATGGATTCGACAGGTGTGTATGGCCAATGCCGACATTGGAACACCACCAATACTGGCACGTAGGAGGGTTTTTCAGAGTTGACCCACCAGTGTGAGAGTTGCATTGAAGGAAACTGAGCAAAACCCTCGTTTACAAAACCGATGCACAGTGGAGTCACTGGGACATGCAAACATGGTGGAGAGGGCCCACTAGAGGTAATGGCATGCCAGGAGACCAACTTAGTCGACGTCTTGTCGATCTGACCTCCAGTTTTCGAGTTATGTCGAGCTGCAAGTCGCATGAAAATATCATTCAAGGACACTTGGACACTCTCGGTCTGGGAGCGAAAAACTAAACAGAGCAGTAAGATTGCATTTCGTTGGTTTCAATAGGTGTGTATGTCCAATGCCGATATGGGGACACCACCAGTACTGGAACGGAGGATGGTTTTTCAAATTTGAACCACCAATGCGAGAGCTGCATTGAAGGAAAATGAGCAAAACTCTAGTTTACGAAACCGATGCAACATGGAGTCATTGGGCCATGAAAATGTAGTGGAGAGGGCCCTCTAGAGGCAATGGCATGCCACGATACCAATGGAGTTGATGGCTCGTCAATCTGACCTCTGATTGCCAAGTTATGTCGAGCTGCAAGTCGCATGAAAAAGTCATTCAGGGACACTTGGTCACTCTCAGTCCGAGATAACATGCAAATTGTTGGGCATGGTAAGAGCATTATTAAAAGGTTGAAGAAGGGCTTGGGAAGTCAATTTGCAATGAAGGATTTGGGTCCAAAAGAACAAATATTGGGCATGAACTATATTTCTCCAAAAAAGGATAGAAGAAATGTTATAGAAACTGTATCTCTTAAACATGAACAACTCTTTGACCTTGCTCTGTGTTATACCTTTTGCTTTCTCATTAAATTCTAATTATTGACTCAAATAGAAGAAGGATAAAAAATTACTAGAATATCAATTAAAATTTAGAGATGAAAGCATAATGCAGAAGTCAAATACCATTTCACAATATTAGAGCAATTATTTTTTGAATAGTAGCCCGATGCAACACAAATTGGAGAGAAATTTGCAAAGATAGTGGTTTACCAGGCAGGACATGTAGAGAATGTTAAATTTCCATATGCTTAGCTAAGACATTAGTATTTCATTTCATTTTCATAACAAAAGCATATAGACAGGATCACTGAAATATAGACAAGCACAACCATACAAAAGGAACACAAAGATTTATCCTGGGAAAACCCTAAAGGGAAAAACCCAGCAAAAACTTCCTCAATATAGATGCCCCAAAAAGATAAAAGATAAAACCAACAGGGAGATCAAAGCCTGATCCTCCTCCTTCTCTAGCTACTTCTCTTCTCCACTAATGCGCTACACAAGTGAGAGTGTGTGTGTCACAAATGAGGAGCACTACACCTCTATTTATATTCATCTGTTTACTTAAGTTAACTCATTTGACATGTAGGCTCAAGTTAAATCATGTAGGCTCGAGTTACACATGTAGGCTCAAGTAACCACACTGGGGTGTTGATGACCCATCTTTACAATTAGAGGGAACTACCTCATGACTCTTATTTGTTATTCCAATTAGGAGCATCGGGGTACAATGTAATACAAGTAGTTATCCCGGTAGGACCATCGGGGGCCACAAAAAGATACATATAGAATATTCTTTGAAGTTACAATATTTCAACACTCCCCCTTAACGAGAAGGGTATTCTATAGCAACATCAACAACAACAAGAGTAGAGATAGGGGACATCATCAAAATCAACAGGGTAACACATCTATACATCATTGGAAGCTTTTCAACATCATGTAGTCTTCATCTTCAATATTCAGTCTTCATCATCAGCAACATCTGCAGTATTTGATCCGCAACATCTTCAACATTTTGATCTTTCAATTAGCAACGATATCTTCAGCACTTGGACCTTTCGATCAACAACAACATCTTCAGCATTTTGACCTTTCGATCAGCAACATCTTCAACACTTTGACTTTTCGATCAGCAACAACATCTTCAGCACCTTGAACTTTCGATCAGCAGCAACATCTTCAGTACTTTGACCTCTCCATCATCAATATCATCATCAACACTTTGCCCTTTCGATCAACAACAACATCATCATCATCATATTCTGATCTGTTGATCATAATCATCATCACATTCTGATCTTTCAATCAGAAACATCATCATCATATTCTGATCTTTCCATCAGAAACATCATCAACATAGAAACATCATCATCATACTCTGATCTTTTGATCAGAAACATCATCAACATACTCTGATATTTCGATCAGAAACATCATCATCATACTCTGATCTTTCAATCAGAAACATCATAATCATAGCGCGTCATCATCATACTCTGATATTTTAGATCAGTACGTCATCATCATCATACTCTGATCTTTCGATCAGTACGTCATCATCATCATACTCTGATCTTTCGATCAGTATGGCATCATCATCATCAACAATGACCTGCAATCCACAACTCAAAGACAAAAATTCTTTGGATCACTTTTGGACTTAAAGTCCAGGGATGATACAATCCCACCACATTCTCGACAACCAAATTTACCGTATTGATTACGGGAGAATCAGTCCCTATCACTTTAGGACTAAGTCCAAGGACGATGCAATCCTACCACATTCTCGAGGACCGAAGCCACCGGATTGATTTTGGGAGAATCAGTCCCTATCACTTTAGGACTATGTCCAAGGATGATGCAATCCTACCACATTCTCGAGGACTGAAGCCACCAGATTGATTATGGGAGAATCAGTCCCTATCACTTCAGGACTATGTCCAAGGATGATGCAATCCTACCAGATTCTCGAGGACCGAAGCCACTGGATTGATTACGGGAGAATCAGTCCCTATCACTTTAGGACTATGTCCAAGGATGATGCAATCCTACCACATTCTCGAGGACCGAAGCCACCGGATTGATTACGGGAGAATCAGTCCCTATCACTTTAGGACTATGTCCAAGGATGATGCAATCCTACCACATTCTCGAGGACCGAAGCCACCGGATTGATTACAGGAGAATCAGTCCCTATCACTTTAGGACGATGTACAAGGATGATGCAATCCTACCAAATTCTTGAGGACCGAGGTCACTAAATCTATTATGGATAGATGTCCTGTGATGATACAATCCCTCTTCATTCTTGAAGATCAAGGTCTCCGGATCACTTTAGGGCAAGTGCCCAGGGATGATACAATCCCACCACGTTCTCGAGGACCAAGGTCACCGGATCTATTGTGGACAGATGTCCCGGGATGATACAATCCCTCTCCATTCTCGAAGACTGAGGTCTCTGGATCACTTTAGGGAAAGTGCCCAGGGATGATACAATCCCACTGCAACATCACTACTCCCCCTTTCGGGGAAGATCTTTTCGAACCACACCAAGCTTGTCTCGAAAGTGTTCGAACTCTACTCGAGGCAGAGGCTTCATCAATAAATCATCATCCAAACCATCATCATCTACATCTTCAGTATGTGAATACTGAACTATCACCATCTGTATCTCCAGTATAGAAATACTGAATCACCATCATCTATATCTTCAGTATGTAAATACTGAATCACCATCATCTGTATCTACAGTATGTAAATACTGAAATATCATCTATATCTTCAGTATGGGAATACTGAAATCATCATCATCTATATCTTCAATATGGGAATACCGAAACATCATCATCTCTATATTCAGTATAGAAATACTGAATCACCATCATCTGCATCTACAGTATCATCATCTACATCTTATCTTGTATGTAGAAATACCGGATTTCTACGTGTTACGTCGTAACACAGGTTTCTTTGTCATCACAACTATGTTTATCACATATAATCATTGTAGTGTCCATCTTCAGGTCAAAGAGACCTGATATCAGCTTCTGAAGCCATATGGATTCACAAATTAGTAGAGCAATCTGCTATGTATTCTGTTTCAACCATGCTAAGAGAAACACTATACTGTTTCCTGCTAAACCATGAACTCATAGCAGACCTCAAACAAAAGCATCTACCTGATGTGCTTTTCCTGTCTAAGATACTTCCAGCTCAATCTGCATCTGTGTAGCCATACAATCTATACTCATGGCTGCCATCATAGTATAGACCAAAGTCTATAGTCCCTTTCAGATATCTCATCACATGTTTTGCAGCTACTAGGTGAACCCATCTTGGTTGAACAAGATATTGACTTAAGGTGTTCATAGCAAAACAAATGTCTAGTCTGGTATTTTTTAAGTACATCAATGACTCAATGATCTGTCTGGAGTGAGTCACATCCACTAACTCTAATGAGTCATCAGCTAATAGCTTTAGGTTGGAGTCCATGGGTGTGGCCATGACTTTGCATTCCAACATATTGAATCTCTTCAATATCTCTACCACATACTTTCCCTGGTTGAGAAAGATTCCTTCTGAACTTTGCCATACTTCCAGACCTAGGAAATAATGCATTAACCCAAGGTCTTTCATCTCAAATTCTTCTGCTAGTTTCTTCTTGCTTTCCATGATCTGTTTCTCATTCCCTATCAAGAATAAGTCTCCCACATATAGTGATAGAATGACAGGTACATCTTCTACAACCTTTTAGGAAAGGTTAGGATCGACTTTACTCTTGGCAAAGCCCATGCTTATCAGGAAACTATCTATTCTTCCATACCAAGCTCTAGGAGCTTGCTTCAGGCCATAGAGGGCCTTCTTCAACTTGCATACTTGATTCCATCCGTCTTCAACTTCAAATCCTCATGACTATTCAATGTAAAACTCTTCCTCAATCATACCATTAAGGAAGGCTTGTCTTTACTTCATCATGGAAGAAACGACCATGATAGTTTTGAAGGAAGTGTACCTTGCTTCTTGGAGTAAGTGTCTCTTCAGAATTAATTCCCTCTTTCTGATAGAAACCTTTAGCCACAACTCTTACCTTACTTCTATCAGCAACATATCTTATCTTGCAAATCCATTTGGAAGATACCATATTCTTGCTCTCTGGTTTGAGTACTATATCCCAAACATCATTCTAGTATCATAACATCTTCTATGAGTTTGTCTTCTCAGGTCATCAACATATCCTAGTCTTCTACATTCAACCTTGAAGGTTGGAACCCACTTTACTCTTGGTAAAGTCTTGATCCATCACAAATCTATCCATCATGTCGTACCATGTCGAACTCAGATATAATTTTCTGTAGTGACTCCCCCTGAAGTGGAGTATCATCTTCCCTCATTCTGTACAGGTGGTTCTATGCTTGATATATACTGGTCAATAGAGTATGTCATGTCATAGTCTATTCTTTCTGGGGAGAATCATGAACCTTGCTTTGTACACTTGTTCCATCATATCGTATACATCATTCCCCATGATCAACTGTTATTCTTTGATCATAGCTTCTTTCATAGCATTCTTTTCTTCATCTTGAGTTATCTCTTGTACCCATGGTGGTCTTCATCCTTCAAGGTGGATCTACCACTCTCTGAAGCTCTTTCTTTCGTCATGGTGTCTATGAACCTGGGAGCTTCAGATTCATGTTTATTGGAGTGAATATTAAATTGCCATCACTTGTTCTTCGGAACAAGTCTCATCCTTCTTTTCTTGTAGGAGGTTGTACATGACCTTTCCTACAATTCAAATGCACCAGTTGCATGGTTAGAACTATTTCATAAAACATATGCATAATGAAAAATTCTTATGCATCATGCAACTATTTAGTCAATACAACATTCACCCATATCTCACATAAACTTTCAAGATTCCTTCCATCTCCACCATGACATTATTGAGATTGTGCACTAATCCAATATGTCAGCAAAGAGGTTTGATAAGTAGCAATGGATAGTTGTATAGCACCATGAGCTACTTACCCATCACATGCATATTAGTAGTATACAGTCATTAATGCAAACAATCTATCATGCATAACACATCAACTGAATATAATCAAATGCATAACAAAACAATATCATTAAATGACAATTGAATACTTATCTTTTGTTTGTTTCGTGGGTAGACTCCTTCTTGATCATTCTGCTTCATCATCTTCTTCATTCATGAAATCATCATTTCTTATCCAGATGATAAGATGGATAAGAGGTTCTTTAAGAATTGAGTTCTTCATATTCCTCATCGCTTGAGGGATCTTCTTTGAATGGTGAGAGCCTGATCTTCAATTGCTTCCATATTTCTTCTTCTCTTCTTATGAGACGAGCTTCTTCTTCTTCCCAAAGTCTGTTGAAAGTAATTACTTCCTTCTGGCACACATTCTTTGCATGAATGAATCCCGTGATCGTGGGAGGCCATTCAAGGTGGCTATCACCACTTCTGCATTCTCCACTTCTTCTTCTACCGCTTCAAGTTGTTCTGCATTCTAAATCTTCACATTCTTCAACTGTTTTCTCAAAGCCATCTTCTGATTTAAGTTCTTATCTTCAAATAGCTTGGTAAAGGAATCAAACATCTTCGGTGTCCTTGGGGAGAAACTTGTGGTACAATTTGATTCATGACTGAATCAGCAATGATCTTCTTGGCCTTGACCAATTTCTTCTTGTGTAAGGCTTCTAGCCTCATCTCCCTCTGGAACTGGAACCTCTATACTCATGTAGGTGTCCAAACCATTTTCTTTAGAGAGATCATATACTTCTAGGCTTGGAATTTTTCAACTTCACCAAGCTTATCATCAAGCTGATGTGATAGATCACTTTGAAATGAGAACCTCAAATGAAAATAGGAAAGGATTAGATCTTACCGATTTGAGGTGTCCGTCTTGGTTCTGAAGCTCGCTGATCTAAGGTTTGTCACAGAAACCATAATTTTCAAAAATTGGAATATTTCAGATCTAATTGGATAGACAGATAGATGTCTTCAAATGGATCTGTCCAATGTACTCCTTTTCTGAAAACAGTGGAGGGAAGCTCCCGGAACAGGAAGCCCTAGATTTCCAATTTCTTCTGCAGAAATGCATGTTACTGTTTCTATGCTATCTCCAAAATTAATGATTCTCGATGTCTGAACTTTCTCCCAGAGGTAACCTCACACGTCCCAGATCCAACACCATAGGTTTCATCAGAATTTTTTTTACCATTTTGGATTTATGATCCGTTTCCCAAGGTGACCTGTTACAGGACTGTTCAGAACAACGAAGTTGTACGGAATGCCACGTGTCACGGGTTCATCTTCTAAGTCTGATATTTGGACTACTAACATTACAGTCCGTTCCCTTTCCAAGAAATCTTCAGGAATTTAATTTGGACCTCTGTAGCCCAAGATATTGCAGTTCTCCCCGGGTGTCCTATTTAGGGATGAATTCTGGAAGAGGCTAGAACCCTAACTTGGAGGGATAATATATCCCTGAATATAGTGAATATGAGACTGAAATTTGGACACAGTGTACATCAAGATTTGATATTCGGCCCCTGCAATTTTAAGCTCCTGATCCTTCGCCAATCTTGGGATATAGCGAATGTACTAAAACTTATCCGTTTTAGTACTTAGGGTTTTTCTAGCTAGGGGTCAAACTAGGGTTTGACTTTCCCAGAGTTTCATCCAACCAAATTTCTTGATCTAGGTCTCTAAACTTCGGTTTTGATGAGGATAAAAATCCTATGCTGTTCTCACTCAAAAATTCCTCTTATGTGGAAAGCCCTAATTTCCGCATCGAAAACTGAAAATGCTCGGAATCGAATTCTGCTTCGATAAAAAGATGCGCCCTTCAATGGAGAGTCAGCCTAGCATACTTTTTCTGATGGATTGTGGAGAGAGACCCAAAAGTAAGAATACCTAGCTTCTGTAGCTACACAATGTCTTCTTCTTAGGTTAGATCTGATACCATGTTAAATTTCCATATGCTTAGCTAAGACATTAGTATTTCATTTCATTTTCATAACAAAAGCATATAGACAGGATCACTGAAAGATAGACAAGCACAACCATACAAAAGGAACACAAAGATTTATCCTGGGAAAACCCTAAAGGGAAAAACCCAGCAAAAACTTCCTCAATATAGATGCCCCAAAAATATAAAAGATAAAACCAACAAGGAGATCAAAGCCTGATCCTCCTCCTTCTCCAGCTACTTCTCTTCTCCACTAATGCGCTACACAAGTGAGAGTGTGTGTGTCACAAATGAGGAGCACTACACCTCTATTTATATTCATCCATTTACTTAATTTAACTCATTTGACATGTAGGCTCGAGTTAAATCATGTAGGCTCGAGTTACACATGTAGGCTCAAGTAACCACACTGGGGTGCTGATGACCCACCTTGACAATTAGAGGGGACTACCTCATGACTCTTATTAGTTCTTTCGATTAGGAGCATCATGGTACAATGTAATACAAGTGGTTCTCCTGGTAGGACCATCGGGGGCCACAAAAAGATACATATAGAATATTCTTTGAAGTTACAATATTTCAACAGAGAACAATATAAAGTGCGGAGTTAGAAAACCTATGAAGGACATGATGTTTAAACTCCTATAGTAAAGGTAAGAGAAACATGGGTGAAAGATTAAACCAGTGAAGGGTGTCTATTGAAGATACATGCATCAAACATTTTCACTTGAAAGTTACATTCAAATAATTCAATATCTAATTAAAAAGAAAAGAAGGAATTGAGAATGAAAATGATGAAAATTTGTATTCTTGCATAGCTTTAGTGGCTCATTTGTATTCTTTCATAGCTTTTGTATTCTTTCATAGTAAAATGTAGAGAATCGTATGCTTGTGCAAGATAACACGTTAAAATCTATTAAAAGACAAGACGACCATGAGTGGTTGAAATTGACAGCTACTATTAAAAGACAAGCTGATCATGCTAACTTACTCCTCTTTCTATGTGAACTCTAAAAAATCCTTTCCCTTTCCATCTATATCGATGTCATGTCTGAATATATGGCATGTATAAATACTTATTACCAAGATGGTGCATAAAACATATCATACTTGGTAATAAGTAATTATACATGCTATATATTCAGACATGACATCGATATAGATGGAAAGGGAAAGGATTTTATAGATTTCACATAGAAATCGGAGTAAGTTATCATGATCGTCTTGTATTTTAATAGTAGCTCTCAATTTCAATCACTCATGGAACTAGAATCCAAGTGGAGTGTAAGCACAATTACCCAATCTCATTTAATATATCCAGTTGGATCCTCTCTGTTGCTAATTGCCTCCATCAATCTCTTGTGCTTTGAATGAGGCAAGAAGTAACATACCCTGGTTGAGTTCTTCATTGACATTGTTTGTAGATGAATGTTCATGCCAACAATCAAGTTTGTGAAGTGATAGACCACAGAACCTGGTCTGTAATCCATGAATACATGCCCACTAGTTCTTCTTGATTTCCCATCTAGTGTAATATATTCACCCTCAATCACCATCGAGCCAATAGGAAATTCATTTCCTTCATAATCAATCAATGATCCATTTAGGATTTGCTTACCTTGAATGCATCGTTCCAACCAATAATCTGTGCCCCATTCATTGTCTTTTGGGGCAACAACTGCATATATGTGTCCTGGTTGTACAAGATCTGAGATATGGTCGTAGTCTGTCGAAATCACTGATTGAACCTCCTCTAAGTGGCTTGTTTCACTGACTACACATGGGTCTACTGCAAGTGACACATGATCCCAATCATCAACCCAATCCATGCATTCACATTCATCCCATTCACCACTACTACAAGGGCTGCAAAAGCAAGCAAGTTTCTGCATCCATATTTCAAATAGGGGGTTGTTTGAGCTTCGAATTGAATGAAATCCATGTGTTCCTTGTATTGTGCTACAACTATAGGAATGTGATCGATCTATGTAAACTACATGCCAAAAATTCCTGACTGGCCTTCTTACCACTGAAGTTCGGTCTGACATTATTGTTGAGCACCATTGAACTATGGATTTTGCATATTTGATATGGGGGTTTTTGGTAAACCTCATCTCCTCCCTTCGTAGTGTGGTCTTGATGCATGCATTGGCCTCATCATGCTCACCTTTGCTATTCTCGGTCTCAAATTAGTTCCATATATGCGGCACATTATAAGTATTATGTAATATACTCATCCATTGGAAGACTTGGGAATTTTTGAACTAGCCCGCACAACCATCTAACCATATCCAATGATGATCCATCTATATATCTCCCTCCTTTAGCTAATCATAGAAAATTTGAAAACAATGTTGCACATAATGCATATCATGGCATCTGTCTTCACTTATGTAAACTTTTGTCTCCTTCGGAATTATCCTGTTGTTAATGCTGCTCTCAGGGCCATGCCTATACGTAATATGTACCATGATGCTAACTTGGTCAGAATGGTAGTATTGACTCTGAATTTCATTTTGTGTCTGAAGGGTGTAGTTTTCTCCAAAATCCACAATTGACAATATGGTCCCAATGGAAAAGTTGTCCTTGCATTTTCTGTACTACTCATCCTGCCATCGCGCTACCTGCACATGTTGAACATACTGCTCGGTTTTCTTGTAGAACTACATAAAAAAATCACATACCCGTACCTGTTTCCATGAAAACTAGGGTCGTATTAGAATGTGAACTTTAAAGAATGTATATGTAGAAACTGAACATGTAAGAGGAAAAACATGCAATAATCATTTGCACATGTGACTTCACCAATGCAATATTTTTACTTTCCTTCACACTATCTGATTGATAGGTTATGTACTTGAAGCTCTGCATCTCCACACTCATATCGCCAAATTGATGCTCATCACTTCCATGAATGCAACGGTTCAAAAGAGAAAACCCACTGCACCTGGAACAATTCCCATATAGACATGATTTTTCATAGTATTTTTGTCCTTCATGCCTTGGACACATGATGTTGATGATAAAATCTCTTAATGCATTCGGTGGTATTACGGATTCATTCTACCCCTGCTCAAGGTTAGTATGAAAATCATAAAATATATGTTTATACGTGTCATAAAAATATTCATATTCTACATGGTATCTACAACAGCATGTGTTTTGATCAATGCATATATGAACGTACCATGGTTTATATTTCTCAAAGGACCTTTTGCCCAGGTTCAATTGTGTGTGCTCATACTTGAATCTCTCATGGAGTTCAGTCTATGTTGTGTCAAGGATGTGTTTGACGTGGGGTTCACGTTTAGTAGAACCTTTTCTCAACTTTAGCACATCTCTTTGATTAGATGAAGGTCTGGTATGATCATGCTAGAGTGTTTGTACTAATTCCTTGATATCATCAATTAGCTTCATATATCGACGAGGCAACCTACCGACAAAAGATCAACAATCTTTTCCACCTGGAGTCTGCAGATTTTCTCTTATAATAGAGTACTTCTGAACAGTTTTTCTATTTAATTTAAGTATATGAGAAGTCTGTGAAAGGAGGCGACGTTGCCATGTGGACTTGCTTACAACTGATTCTCATAACACACAACGAGTAGAACAAATATCTTTAGTATGGTACATCTTCCCAATCGCATTAAAAGCATATTGGAGATTTATAACAATATGATTGTTGGCATATAAACTTATAACCATCTTTATGCCTAGAATTGTCCTAACAACAACTAAACAATTTAACTTTAACAAACATAGTAATAATTGACATTTACCTGCATTGCCTTTGGATTCAAAATATTCATTCATTAATTTGTTACATTGCCAATCGATAGTGCGTTTGGGTAACTTACCTTGAAGACCTGATAGACAACTTTCATCCACATGGATACGTCTAGAGTCCTTTTTCTTGTAGTAGACAGTCGAGGTGGGGAAGGTGGACATGAGCTACCAATCCCAGGGCTTCTTTGTTTCCGTCAATCATTCACATGTCGGTCCATATTGGGAGTGCGCTTGACATGGTTGTGGTATTCTGGAAGAGATTATAAATTAATCATTGCTCCTAGGTCCAACGCTTCATACTCAGCGTCTCTCAATACATCTATGTCTTCAAGAGTTTCAACATGACTCATTGATGGATTGTTGGTTAGAGACTGTGTTGACGTTGGAACTTGAGTTGGGTCTGTTGGATGCAACCGCTTCACTCGTGGTTCTAAAGTAGAGGTTGTTATTTCATCAAGTCTGTTAGGATTAGACGCAATATCAATGGAAATGTCTGGACCATGTCTCGCTCTCTCCATTTCCAACCTGGCCTTTTCTCTTACCTCATTTTCCTTTTTAATGGGCATATTCCTTCTATTTTTTCTTGCTCTGTTACATGATTTTCCCATATCCAAAAGTTTCTTTATCAAAACTATGAGGTATACCCCTACATAAGAAGCAACAAATAACGTATTAGTTCCATTATACAAGATACATGACGTGTTCCAACATAAATAACTAAATTATAGATATGTTAGTATTCTAATTATTGGCATTGATACATAATCGTTGATTAAAGGTTTCTCTTTATGTTTGGACCAAATTTTCATTTATATACTCTATTTGAGTTAAGTAAAGATAGTCAAGCTTGCAGGTATTATAGCTATAGGATTCTGACTTCCTATGTGTTCAAAAAGTGTTGGAAGTCAAAAGAAGATGAGTGAAATGAGGAGGTTGCAAATCCCTTGAAAAAAGGAGAAATCATTGAGGTAGAGGCATCCCTATCAAGCTCAAAGGTATGTTATGATAAATCTAGCATGAAGAGGAGAGCATGGACAAGTTGGTGAACTGTTCAATATGTACCCTCTCCCATGATTGCTTCCAAGGTTTTTATACAAATTGAAGAGTCTCAATAGATAACCTCATCTATGCCATCCTTGTGGGAAATCAAAATATATTCATGTGCAAATGGTTATTGGTCTACATTGCATACTTCATCTTGTATAGAGAATATGGACAACTTGGTGAACTATTCAATATGGACCCTCTCCCATGATTACTTCAAAGGTTTTTTTTTTAAATTGAAGAGTCTCAAGATTTAACTTCATTTATGCCATCATTGTGTAAAATCAAAATATATTCATGTGCAAATGTAAATTTGTTAACATGGCATACTTCATCTTGTATGGAGAATATGAGACTTGTTTAGATGTGAAGTTGGGATTTATTCTTGTGAAATTAAATGTTGTTTATGAGAGATATATTTTTGTAGGCATATCATAAAACATAAATCAATGAAATGATCTGAAAACTTGTGAATTAAAACAATTATTTACAATTTTCCATACCTATTCAAAATGATCTCTTCTTCCAATGAAAACTTGTAGAGTGAATCTTTCCACTAACTTCTAGGACCACTGAATATATTTGTTAGATTCCAAGAGTGAGATTCTACCCAATAGATCAAAGAGTGGTGATGGATTGTGAGCCAAATTGCACAATTGAGGAGCACAAAATGCGCAAACAACAAAATAAAACCCGTGAAAATAGGTAGCAATCCAAGGAATTCATAACTTTATTTTTTTTACCTACTAACAGGTGCATGCACATGCCTTTAAGCACGTGCATGTGTGTATAATACCGTGTGCATGCATTGACGCACACGCAAACCTAAACGAGCGTGCGCCCTTGTCTAACATTTAGAGCATTTACTCACTAACGTTTATTTCATTTAATGACTAACGTTCTTCAACAACGACTTCGTATTCATGATTATTTCAAGTATTTTTACAATATAGTCTAAAACCTATCATCATCATCACCACTACAATATAGTCTAAACCTATCATCATCATCCTCATCCTCATCCTCATCCTCATCATCATCACCATCATTGTTCATCATCATCCTCATCCTCATCATCATAGTCATCATCCTCGTCACCATCATTGTTATCATCCTCATCATCATTATCACCAACATTTTTCATCATCATCATCACCATCATCCTCCTCATCATTGTCATCATCATCATCACCAACATTGTTCATCATCGTCATCCTCCTCCTCCTCCTCCTCATCCTCATAATCATCTTCATCATCACCATCATTTTTCACCATCATCATCATCGTCGTCGTCATCATCATCATCATCATCATCATCATCCTCCTCATAGTCATCATCCTCATCATCCTCCTCCTCCTCATCATCATCATTCCATTGCAAATGCTTGGAAATAAAATCAAAGCAAAGTTTCAACTAAACCTATCATCATCATAATCATTGTTCCTCATCGTCATCATCATCATCGTCATCCTCGTCCTCATCCTCCTCCTCCTCATCATCATCACCATCATTGTTCGTCATCATTGTAATCGTCATCATCATCCTCATCCTAATCCTCATCATCATAGTCATCGTGCTCATCATCATCATTGAAATCATCCTTCACAATCATCATCATCATCATCATCATCATTGTTCCTCATCATCGTCAGCATCATCATCATCATCATTGTTCATCATCACCATCATCATCGCCATCATTTTTCATCCTCATAGTCATCTTCATAGTCATCATCATCCTCATCATCATCATAATCTTCGTCATCAACATCATCATCCTCATCATCACAATCATCATCGTTATCATTATAATCATTGTCATCATAGTAATAGTCATCGTGATTGTCATCCTCCTCCTCCTCCTCATCATCATCACAATCATTGTTCATCATCATCATCATTATAATCCTCATCATCATCATCGTCGTCATCAACATCATCATCCTCATCATCCTCATCATCCTCATCATCGTCATCATCCTCATCCTCTTCATCATCATAGTCATCATCATCATCATCATCATCATCATTTTCATCATCGGCATCACCAACATTGTTCGTCATCGTCATCATCATCATCCTCATCGTCATCCTCATCCTCATCGTCATCATCACCATCATTGTTCACCATCATCATCATCATTGTCATCATCATCATCATCCTCCTCTTCCTCATCATCATAGTACTCATCCTCATCATCATCATCCTCATCATCCTCCTCCTCATCATGATCATTGTTCATCATCCTCCTCCTCATCATCATCATTGTTCATCATCATCATTCCATTGCAAATGCTTGGAAATAAAATCAAAGCAAAGTTTCAACTAAACCTATCATCATCATCATCATTGTTCCTCATCATCGTCATCATCATCATCATCCCCGTCCTCATCCTCAACCTCATCCTCATCATCAACATCTTTGTTCATCATCATTGTCATTGTCATCATCATCCTCATCCTAATCCTCATCATCATAGTCATCATCCTCATCATCTTCATTGAAATCATCCTTATCATCATCATCACAATCCTCCTCCTCATCATCATCATCATTTTTCCTCATCATCATCAGCATCGTCATCATCATCATTGTTCATCATCACCATCATCATCACCATCATTATTGATCCTCATAGTCAACATCAGTCATCATCATCATCATCTTCGTCATTAACATCATCATCCTCATCATTGCAATCATCATCATCATCATCATAATCATTGTCATCATAGTAATAGTCATCGTGATCATCATCCTCATCATCGTCATCATCATCATCCTCTTCATCATCATAGTCATGATCATCATGATCATCATTGTCATCATCATCATCACCAACATTGTTCGTCATCGTCATCATCATCATCACCAACATTGTTCGTCATCGTCAGCAGCATCATCCTCCTCCTCATCATCATCGTCATCATCACCATCATTGTTCACCATCATCATCATCGTCGTCATCATCATCATCATCATCATCATCATCCTCATCATCATCATCATAGTCATCATCCTCATCATCATCATTCTCATCATCCTCCTTATAATCATCATCATTGTTCATCATCATCATTCCATTGTAAATGCTTGGAAATAAAATCAAAGCAAAGTTTCAACTAAACCTATCATCATCATCATCATTGTTCCTCATCGTCATTGTCATCATTATCATCATCATCCTCGTCCTCATCCTCATCATAATCATCATCATTGTTCGTCATCATTGTCATCCTCATCATCATCCTCATCATCGTCATTCAAATCATCCTTATCATCATCATCACAATCATCATCATCATCATCATCATCATTGTTCCTCATCATTGTCAGCATCGTCATCATCATCATTGTTCATCATCATCGCCATCATTGTTCATTCGCATAGTCATCTTCATAGTCATCATCATCCTCATCATCCTCATCATATTCATCATCAACATCATCATCCTCATCATCGCAATCATCATCATCATCATCATCATCATAATTACTGTCATCATAGTAATATACATCGTGATCATCATCATCTTCATCGTCATTGTCATCATCTTCATCATCATCATCATCATCACCGTAATTGTTCATCATCATAGTCATTATAATCCTCCTCATCATCATCATCGTCGTCATCAACATCATCATCCTCATCGTCATCACCATCCTCATCCTCATCACCATCATCCTCCTCATCATTGTCATCATCATCCTCCTCATCATCATCACCAACATTGTTCGTCATCATCATCATCATCATCCTCATCATCGTCATCATCATCATCATACTCATCCTCATCATTATCATCATTATCACCATCATCGTCGTCGTCATCATCCTCCTCCTCCTCATCATCATCATAGTCATCATCATCATCATCACCATTGTCATCATCCTCCTCTTCCTCATCATCATTCCATTGCAAATGCTTGGAAATAAAATCAAAGCAAAGTTTCAACTAAACCTATCATCATCATCATCATTGTTCCTCATCATCGTTGTCATCATCATCATCCTCATCCTCATCCTCCTTATCATCATCATCACCATCATTGTTCGTCATCATTGTCATTGTCATCATCATCATTGTTCATCATCACCATCATCATCGCCATCATTGTTCATCCTCATAGTCATCTTCATAGTCATCATCATCCTCATCATCATCATCATCTTCGTCATCAACATCATCATCCTCATCATCGCAATCATCATCATCATCATCATAATCACTGTCACCATAGTAATAGTCATCATTATCATCATCCTCATCCTCATCCTCATCAACACCATCATTGTTCATCATCATAGTCATTATAATCCTCCTCCTCATCATCAACGTCATCATCAACATCATCATCCTCATCATCATCATCATACTCATCCTCTTCATCATCATAGTCATCATCATCATCATCATCATCATCACCAACATTGTTCGTCATTGTCATCATCATCATCATCACCATCATTGTTCACCATCATCATCGTCATCGTCATCATCATCATCATCATCATCCTCCTCCTCCTCGTCATCATCATTGTTCATCATCATCATTCCATTGCAAATGCTTGGAAATAAAATCAAAGCAAAGTTTCAACTAAACCTATCATCATCATCATCATTGTTCCTCATCGTCGTCGTCATCATCCTCATCCTCATCCTCATCCTCATCACCATCATTGCTCATCATCATTGTCATCGTCATCATCATCCTCATCCTAATCCTCATCATCATAGTCATCATCCTCGTCATCGTCATTGAAATCATCCTTATCATCATCATCACAATCATCATCATCATCATTGTTCCTCATCATCGTCAGCATCGTCATCATCATCATTGTTCATCATCACCATCATCATCGCCATCATTGTTCATCCTCATAGTCGTCTTCATAGTCATCATCATCCTCATCCTCATCATCATCTTCATCATCAACATCATCATCCTCATCATTGCAATCATTACCATCATCATCATAATAACTATCATCATAGTAGTAGTCACTGTGATCATCATCCTCATCATCATCACCATCATTGTTCATCGTCATAGTCATTATAATCCTCCTCCTCATCATCATAGTTGACATCAACATCATCATCCTCATCATCATCATAATCCTCATCCTCTTCATCATCATAGTCATCATCATCATCATCATCATTTTCATCCTCATCATCACCAACATTGTTCCTCATCGTCATCATCATCATCCTCATCATCATCCTCATCATCACCATCATTGTTCATCATCATCATCATCGTTGTCATCATCATAATCATCCTCCTCCTCCTCCTCCTCATCATCATCATAGTCATCATCCTCATCATCATCATTGTCATCCTCCTCCTCCTCCTCCTCATTATTGTTCATCATCATCATTCCATTGTAAATGCTTGGAAATAAAATCAAATCAAAGTTTCAACTAAACTTATCATCATCATCATCATTGTTCCTCATCATCGTCGTCGTCATCATCATCCTCGTCCTCATCCTCATCCTCATCCTCATCATCATTGTCATCGTCATCATCATCCTCATCCTAATCCTCATCATCATAGTCGTCATCCTCATCATCGTCATTGAAATCATCCTTATCATCATCATCACAATCATCATCATTATTGTTCCTCATCATCATCAGCATCGTCATCATCATCATTGTTCATCATCACCATCATCATCGCCATCATTGTTCATCCTCATAGCCATCTTCATAGTCATCATCATCCTCATCATCATCATCATCTTCATCATCAACATCATCATCCTCATCATTGCAATCAACACATCATCATCATAATCACTGTCATCATAGTAATAGTCATCGTGATCATCATCCTCATCCTCATCGTCATCATCGCCATCATTGTTAATCATCATAGTCATTATAATCCTCTTCATCATCATCATTGTCGTCATCAACATCATCATCCTCATCATCGTCATCATCCTCATCCTCTTCATCAACATAGTAATCATCATCATCATCATTGTCATAGTCATCATCCTCATCATCCTCATTGTCATCATCCTCCTCATCATCATCATAGTCATCATCATCATTGTCATCATCCTCCTCCTCATCATCATAGTCATCATCCTCATTGTCATCCTCCTCCTCATCATCATTCCATTGCAAATGCTTGAAAATAAAATCAAAACAAAGTGTTTACTTAGCAAATGCGCTCACGCGTCTCTAATGCGCTCTCACAAAGTAGCGTGAACGTGCTTTTAGTGTGTGCGCGTTATGTTTCAAACTACACGTGCGCATGATTTAAATTTAGAATTTTGGCAGCACCTTTTTTCCAACCAACTTGGTGGATGACTTGGCTGCTTTGGTTTTAGGTTCAGGTGGCCCAACCAATTGGTTTGGACTGTCTTATGATATAAAAACTTGTTTTGTACCACTTCTTCTATTTCGTGCATGATTTTCCATATGCCAGGCTTGTCCACTATTAATGAAAATTCACACACTTGTGTAGGGGCTTTGTCTGTAGATTCTGAATATGTAATTTTTATTTAAATCTATTATCTTTTTCTATTTTTTATTTAATTTTAAATGGACTAACGTCAATTTGACACAAAAGGTAGGCTATTTTATTCAGCTATAACTTCTGATTGCCTCACCTATTTGAAAAATGGAAAAGAACCCGCACAAGAAGACACAAAGACCTACATCCTAAAAAAAAAATATCATTCATTGACTATGTTAAGACCAAGATATGGTGGACCAACGCTCGACCTTGTCATTTTAGGGAATCACTGACTTCCTTAATTTGAAAAATAAAAAATAAAATGTAAAAAAATATGGAAAAATATCGCTGCACTAGACACACATGTTATCTACAACTCTATATAATTTTTTTCACAAAATTCCACCATTTGCATACCAAATGAGTGGACCAACGCAAACATATTCATTATTTTTTGGGAAAAATATAACATACTAACCTTAGAAGAACCTCGTTTTTTGGGATTTATGCTTAGTTTCCATAAATAAACATTATATATTCCGGAAGGTAATTTGATTGTCCACATTTCATATTCGTACACCATATTCCAAAAAGTTGTGTAGGCACCTCTAATATTTCTTTTTGACGTTCAAATTTTTGTTTTTCCAGAAGTCCATTGCAACGAACGCATCATAAGTGACCAGCATTAGCTTGCACCAACCTATAGTCAAAACAACTTTGTATTATTTAAGATTTCTTAATACATACAATTCTGGTACTAGTAATAATTCATGCTTATGAAGACCATATAAATCGAGACTCCCTCCCCCAGACCGAAGGTATGGAACGTCCTTGTGCCATGAATGAATTAAGACTGGGTTAAAATGGAAAACATGACAGTGTAGATAGTCAGTAAAGCCTATAAGAAACTAGTCATCTCTGTGAATTCTCAAAGGTTTATCGTTATTCAAGTAATTATGGATAAATTTTGCATTTCAAGTTCATTAGACTCCTAAGTTTATGGGTCCCACTTGTAGGATAGTGATATCTTAGGTATGGTGTGAATTTAGACAGCAGGGTCTTAAGTGCAACTTACAAACATTCTCAAATGGCAGATTGATGGAGTTCATTTTCTTTAGATCAACCATGCATAATGTCCTCCAGTAGACCCACAACAACCGTTATTATCACAAAGCCATCTTCATATTTTTTCTCTCCCTTTTTTCTTTTTCTTTTTTAGACTCTTTTTCTCTCTCTTTTTAACCAACTGTCCTCCCCAAGCAGATTCCCCTCTTTCAATCAGGCTTGTTTAGTACCCCATTGGGTTTACCTAGTCATACCACAGGTCGGTACCCGCTGCCAGCTAGCCTGTTTAGTACCCCGGCAAGTTAACCTCTTGAACTCGTTTTCTATCAGAGGTTCATGTCCCAATGTTTCCACTCCTTATAGATATTTGACAAATAAATTTTCCTATGAAGGAGTGGCAGGGGAGCAGCTCCAAAAACCATGCTACAGGGTGGGATGGTATATGGATTGGAGGACAACTAGTCTTTCTTTTTTATTATTATGGAAAAATAAAGGCTGCAAGAGGAATCTATTGAATCAAAGATACACACCATTGATGGATTTAGTGTAAAGTGGATGAAGCCATAAGATAATGAATGAAAGGTGTCTCTAGTCCCAAATATCGCCTCTTTCATATAGATTTATAGTAGTGTTCCCCATAAACTAAGAATTTCATTCACCCTTATGCTACTGTGTAGTAGACATGCTTGAATAACATGCCCTAATAATGAAGCTAGGATGTACGAGGACCTCTAGGTTTTAGATAGACCTTAATTTATGACAAATCCCTATGATGTTTAAAGTTGATATTAAGTAATTGGCATAATAAGAAATATGTGTGTATGAAAATGAATAATGATATAAGATTGTTTTGGTTTAGTCATTAACATGATCTTCTTCTTAGTTCTTTTATTTGAAACAGAAAACGAAGTTGCATTATCCCCTAAACTAAGAATGCAACATTTTATTTATATACATATTTCCCTACCCTAAGAAGAAATAAAACGTATTTATTCAAGTATATCAGTTTTTCCAATGAAACCAAGTGCGAAGAAAAATGAGAATTGCACCTTTATCCAAATATGAAAAGATTGTTGCGGTGTTTACCTGAACGTCGAAGTTCAACCAATTTACTTTTATGTGCATCAATAGGTGTCGAATGAAGGAATGATATTGCAGTCGAGTTACGTCCTGAAACCATCTTTCGATATAGTCTTGGTACTCACCTTCCTTTTCTATGTCATATAGATCCTCTTCTTCTTGTTGAGCAGTTGTTTGAGCATATGATGGATCTGTTAGCTTACATGTAAATAACTCTTTAATTTCTGGTTGCTCTCCTTCGAATGTAATCCCCAATGTATCAGCTTCTTTTTCTATCTTGCAGAGAACATCTTTTTGTAGCTCTTGGGATTTGGGTTCATCTATTATTTCGGGAGAGGTTGATAAGCCCTCAACTGCTATCAAGATGGTTTTTACCTGGTGAGAATCATTCCCAACTACTGCTAGGATTTGAGAGAGTTCTCTCATACTAATGAGCACATTTGAGTCCATGTTGTTGGTTGGTAGGTCTTGCCTCACACGAGGGTTAGTCAAGCTAGGGTTCTTACAGCACCCACAAAAATATTTTTTGTGTTTTTCAAAGCTATCTACTCCTAAATCAAATTTACAAAATCACATCACACTAAAACACCTACATGAAATTATCTTATAGAAAGTAAACAAACTTGTGCAAAAAATGAGCAACAAATCTTTGGGGCAACCCACTAAAGTGGATGCGTCAGGCTATCACACAATGCAAATTCCATAGTGAAGTCGTCTTTATGTCTTATTGTTTCCCCTCCCCCTTGTTGTGTAATGTAAAGGCGACCTACCTACCCCTATCTACCTAGACTCCAATCCCTTTAACACCTCCCCAGCAACGGTGCCAAAATGTTGGGCAAAATATGCACTATTTAATTCAACACTTAATTGTCAACCCGGGAAGGAAGCTTGTGAGATGCAAACACAATATGTGTAGGATTTGAAGGCTTGAACTAACCTAAGCTGACTAAATATGCAGATGCGTTAACATGCAACTATATGATTTTAATCTACATGCATGCCTATCATGAGTTAAATGCAAGAATTTAATCTATCTATAAAAACAAAAAATTAACTAAGAACTTGAGAAAGTAACTGTAAATTCAAATCTAATCTAATGTTATACTAATATATTCTGTAAAGGCATGAAACAGATTAATAATTCTAATGCTATGCTAATCTATTCTATGAAATGAAATTGCAACAATTAATCTAGGAAAGCGGTCACTTGGTCTGAAAGTAATCTAATGTAATGAAAGTAAATTTAACTATTCAGAACAAGCAACAAATGAACTAAACCATTTCATGAATGCATGAACTATATGCTTATGCAAGGATGAGAATTAACCATACGATTAACTATGAAAGCAAATACTGAAATTAATTATGAAAGCAAATATGAAATTAATTACTGTAAAATGAGAAATTATGCTACAAGTGAAAACAACAATTAATCTATCTATTCTATGAGCAAAACTACTCTATATTTTCAAAAGAGCAAACTAACAAACTATCCTACTCTAGTTATCAAACTTATGCAATCGTATAAAGAAAATTAAAACACTAATCTAAAGACCAAGTGTAAACAAATACTTTGCGATGAATCATAAACTAATGTAAGCAAACTAGTTTAATAAATCTAATATAATCAACAACGGATTGATGAACTTGAAATGATTAATATTAAGATTCTTGATTTAGTGATCATTAATTCAACTCATATTTAAGATCATAATGCCAACTAAATGCAAAAATCAAAACGATCATTCATAAGGCAATTTAAAACAAATCTTAAGCTACAAATTTCAAATTCAATTACAATTTAAATTACCAATTGAAAACTATATCAAAAATCATATTGCAAATTACAATTGCAAACTAAATAAATTAAACTAATTAATTCATATTACAAATTAAACTAATTAATTCATATTACAAATTAAACTAAAGGTATAATAACTAAAATTTTGATAACCTATAAAATTGACAACTCTTATCTTTATTATAATTACAAATTCCACCTTAACTTAAAATTTGCAAATGAACGAATTCTTATTACAAACTTTCAAATTTAGCTAAAACTATAGTTTAATATATCAATTTCCATAGTAAATGTTGAATACCAATAAACATTTAAAACTCAACCTCAAGTTAAGAGATTTCACGGTTTATAAATATTAAAAGGGAATTTCATAAAACATTTTCATAAACTACTAATGCTATAAACAAAAAGATAACGATGCTGCTATAGTTAAAACAAAACTGCTTCTCATTTAAACAGGTGAAACATATGCTGAATACAAATGGAATTTTATCATTAATCAAACTTGAAATAATTAATTGCTAGTTGATGCCAAACTGAAGATAGAGTGCTCAAAATATTAAAGATATTAACAATTCTGAAAATCTTAAAGATATGCTAGAAATATTTGTATAAAACTTAATATTAACAATTTTGGAAATGACTTCAAATTCTGAAAATTTCGTCTAAATTCGAATTAAAGGCTGAAAGACATAATGAAAGGAAGTCTGAGCGAATAGTGCAAACGGAGTGCTGAACAATAGTCTGTATAAAAGCGTGGATTAAAGGCTAAGAAATAGACTAAACGAATATGTGAATAGTCGGTCGTATTAATTTTGAAAATGCAAATTACATGTAAACTAAAAGAAAATTACTTTTAACTTGAAAACTAATATCTATTGCAAATTACTAAAATGAAATAAACAATGCAATTCTTTCTACTGGATGAAAGCTACAGCAATGAGGATTGGTTCTTGGATCCAAGATGCATGAGATAGAGATTAATCTACATGTATGAGCAACAAAACGAATTCAAACTACAAACAATAATATTGCTGTATAAAATAAACCAAACATTACCTACGAAATACAGTTAAACAGAAATCTTGTTTCTTACTTAACAATCTAGATGAGTTGATATAACTTAACACATAGCACGCATAAATGGAATGAAACGTTTATACAATAAGACAAGCTAGCAAGGATTTGAACATATACAGGAAAAATAAATATTCACGAACAGTAAGAATAAAAGACACAATACTCAGCTGAAGAAGACAAAAATGGAAATGTAGACACATACCAAAACCTTCTACCCCCTCGATAGACACATAACAAAACCTTCTACCTCCGAGGGGCCCTCTCAGGAGCAGAGGTTGTAGATCCATGAGCTAAACAGTCACACAAGAATGAGAAGAACGAATTTGAATCAGAGCTTCCATTATAAGAACGCAGAGCCAAACATTACATACTTTCTCAGCCCTATGGGGCTCTATTTATACATGAAAAAGCATTTGGGAGTGGATAAAATCGAATTGCCAAGTGCATGATCTGTTAAAACTAATTTGTAATTTTAGAAAATGGCCAACCACGTTTTCTGGAAAAGTTGGTTTCAAGGAACCACGAGCTACTCCCAAATGGCTTTGTATTTCCCCAAAATTCCTCATGAGGACCTAAATAGGCCTATTCTTCACAAAACCCATGTGCAGGAATTTTAAATTTCACTTCTATTTGCCCGCAAATCATGCCCGAAATTCACTATATGTTAAAAACACATTTTTGACATAAATCTGAATGGGTGTCTGAATGAGTTGTAACTAAAATAAATCTGGTTTCTGGGAGGAATTGATGCTGGGTTGTTGCATGAGTTAATTGTTGAGTGCTTATTTGAAGCTATGGCTGCATTTTATTGGCTCTGTCATCCTTCTTCACGTGATTGTGCACCCTCCTCTTCTTCACGATGCCTTAACTCTCCATGCACCCAATGCTTCACGACCCGCACAAAATAAAAAAAGTGCGTTAGTTATAAAAACATGAAATGCAATAGTATAAATATACTCAACATGATATGGATTTTTAAAAACTCAACGTAATATTGTTTTTAAAACAAAATGAATGATGTTTTGTTTTGAATATGAGGAATGGTATTTAACATATAATCAAACTCTTCAAGGGTACGTTGATAAGTATATCACATTCCACTTTATGTTTTAATTGATTAAATGTGAGTGGGCTTGAAAAGTAATTTAAGATTAAAAGAATTGTTTTAATAATTATATTCCCCTTTTTAATAGTATATATATTTTATTTTATTTTTATTTAATTTTAAACCAATTCTTAAAACTTATGCATGTGCAGGTATTCACGGGACTGACAAGAAATAGAAGGCGAGGATAAAAAAAACCAAGAATCTAATAAGAAACATGCCATTAAACCTAATGCAGAACTTTGAATCGGGTGAAGGGTCGGATGGAGTACTGAAACGCGCACTAAATGCAATAACACATAAAAAATGATGAATTAAACTTCTTTTACATTTATAAGTTATAATTGATGAAAACATAGTAAAAGATAGAGAAATTAAAGGTAGATGTATTAGATTTCAATAAATAGGTTAGGGAATTGATGTAAATAAAGCCATTATAAAAGATAATTTTGAGGCCCAACATACCCCTAGACCGAAGGTATGGCACATCCTCGTGTCATGAATGAATCAGAAGTGGTATTTCATTTATTCAAAAACTTTGCTTGATCATTAATAGTTTATAGGCGGTCGTTTAGCAAAATGAAGCCATATTTATTACTACATGGAAACTAGAACATAGAAAAAAAAAGGTTATGTTATGAGATAGTCAAAACAACTTCATATTATTTAAGATTTCTTAATAAATACAATTCTGCTACTATTAATAATTCATGCTTATGAAGATCATATAAATCGATACTCCCTCCCCCAGATCGAAGGTATGGAACATCCTCGTGCCATGAATGAATTAAGACTGGGTTAAAATGGAAAACATGAGAGTGTAGATAGTCAGTAAAGCCTATAAGAAACCAGTCATCCCTGCGACTTCTCAAAGGTTTATCGTTATTCAAGTAATTATGGACATAGTTTGCATTCCAAGTTCATTAGACTCCTAAGTTTATGGGTCCCACTTCTAGGATACTGATATCCTAGGTATGGTATGAATTTAGACAACAAGGTCTTAAGTGCAACTTACAAAAATTCTCAAATGGCAGAATGATGGAGTTCATTTTCTTTAGATCAACCATGCATACCATCCTCCAGTAGACCCACATCAACCATTATTATCACAAAGCCATCTTCATTTTTTTTCTCTCCTTTTTTTATTTTTCTTTTTTAGACTCTTTTTCTCTCTCTTTTTAATGAGCTATCCTCTCCAGGCATATTCCCCTCTTTTAGTTGGGCCTGTTCGGTACCCCGTCGGGTTTACCTAGTCATACCATAGGCCAGTACCCACTGCTAGCAATCCTGTTCAGTACCCCGGTGGGGTAACCTCTTAAACCCGGTTTCTATCAGAGGTTTGTGTCCCAATGTTTCCACTCCTTATATATATTCGACAAATAAATTTTCCTATGAAGGAGTGGCGAGGGAGCAGCTCTGAAAACCATGCTACAAGGTGGGATGGTATATGGATTGTAGGACAACTAGTCTTCTCTTTTCTATTATTGTGGAAAAATAAAGGCTGCAAGAAAAATCTACTGAATCAAAGATACACACCATTGATGGATTTAGTGCAAAGTGGATTAAGCCATAAGATAATGAATGAAAGGTGTATCTAGTCCCAAATATCGCCTCTTTCATATAGATTTATAGTAGTGTTCCCCACAAACTAGGAATTTCGTTCACCCTTATGCTACCGTGTAGTAGAGATGCTTGAATAACATGCTCTGATAATGAAGCTAGGATGTACGAGTGACCTATAGGTTTTAGATAGACCTTAATTTATGACAAATCCCTATGATGTTTAAATTCGGTCTTAAGTAATTGCTATAATAAGAAATATGTGTGTATGAAAATGAATAATGATATAAGATTGTTTTAGTTTAGTCATTAACATGATCTTCTTCTTACTTATTTTATTTGAAACAAAAATGAAGTTGCATTATCCCCTAAACTAAGAATGCAACATTTTATTTATATACATATTTCCCTACCCTAAGAAGAAAGAAAACGTATTTATTCAAGTATATGAGTTTTTCCAATGAAACCAAGTGCGAAGAAAAATGAGAATTGTACCTTTATCCACATAAGAAAAGATTTTTGCGGTGATTACCTGAACGTGGAAGTTCAACTGTTGATGTATTTGTAACTTCAGAATGTATTCACTTGTATATATTGTGTATTGTACCCCCAATGTTTATTCCAGGAAGTGTCTGTAATGTACTTGAGTCATGTCATGCCCCGATGTTTCTATCGAGAGATTCAATAATGTAAACAAGTCATGTAAAGTCATTGTGGATAGCACTCCTATGGATCAACAGTTAAAGTCCTCGTAGTTGTGGGGCCCTAGGGTTATTAGACTCTCCTAGAGAATTCGGCCCTAGTTAGTCATTATCAAGTCAGGAATTAGTATAAATAGAGAGGGAGTCTCTCTATTTATCACACATTCATACTCATTCACTCACACTCAGTTGTAGCACATAACTGAGAGAGAAGAAGTTGCTAGGACAAGAGAAAGAGAGACTACTACTATCAGGAGATCATCATACTATTTTTGGGGTTTTTATTTTGGTGCTGATTCTATCTCTGAGGAAGCTATGGGGTTTCATCCTTTATGGTTTCCCTGAGGAAAAAATTTGTGTTCATTGTCTCTTATGTTTGATTGATGTGCTTGTTATTCTCTCAGTTAAAGATAATAAGATAATTCTAGCTTAAATGATAAAAATCTAACATGGTATCAGAGCTAACATGAGAAGAAGACACTGTGCAACTGCGGAAACTAGGGCTTCCTACTTTTTGGATCTTTCTCCACATATTTTCAGCAAAAGAAGGTTGGATTGACTCTCCTCTCCAGGGCGCATCTTTCTATTGAAGCATAATATAATTCTAAGCATTTTAAGTTTTTAACCCGACACTATTGCCAAAAATTAGGGCTTCCCACAGAAGTGGAATTTTTGAGTGAGACTAGGCCTAGATTGATCTCCTCCCCAAAATCGAAGTTTAGAGATCAAGATCAAATTTTTTGGTTGGACAGAACTCCAGGAAAGTCAAATCCTAATCTGCTCCTAAACCAGCTCTACAGAAATTCAGCTCCTGATCCAGATCCGACATCTTAACCTCGTAAGATCTAAATTTTTGTATTTCCATTTGAGTTTATCAGTTAATATGTCTCACCATACCAAGATTGATGAAAATATTAAGGGAGATGATAACTTCCAAGCCTCGAAGTATAGGATTTCTTTGGTCCTGGAAGAAAATGAGTTGGACTCCTACATCAATAAGGAGGTTCCAGTTCCAGAGGGAGATGAGGCTAAGGCCTTACACAAGAAGAAATTGGTCATGGCTAAGAGAATTATTGTTGATTCAATCAAGGATCATCTCATACCATAGGTGTCCTCCCTAAAGACACCTAAAGCTATGTTTGATTCCTTGACCAAACTATTTGAAGGAAAGAACATAAACCGGAAGATGACTCTGAGAAACCAATTGAAGAATGTAATTAAGATCCAGAATGCGGAGACTATCCAGTATTACTTAACAAGGGTCTCTCAGATCAAGGGATAGATGGAAGCGATAGATGAAGAAGTAGAGAATGCATAAATTGTGATGACCACCTTGAATGGTCTCCCTAGGGATTGGGACTCTTTCATTCAAGGGATCTGTGCCAGAAAGAAGCTAGTCAAGTTTAGCAAATTATGGGAGGAATGCTCACAAGAAGAAGCTCGAATATTAGCACGAGAAGAAAAGATGGGAAGTGAAGATCAAGCTCTCATAGTACAATCCAAGAAAACCAGAACAAGCCATCACAGAGGTAAGAAATCTCACCAGACGAGTAAATTTAGAAAGTCTAAAGATATGTCTAAGTTCATTTGCTATACATGCGATGGAAGAGGAAACTTTGCAAGAGATTGTCCTAGAAACAAATATAGATCTCTCAAGAATATTGGGGAACAAGAAGGAGGTCTATACAAATTGAAGGGCCAACCACAACAAGCTTTGGTCCATGAATCAGTAGAGCCAAATGAACTTTGGCATAGAAGGCTTGCACATGTGCACTACAGGGCACTACCACTTGCAAGAAAAGTTGTTCAAGGACTTCCAGAAATTCAGACAAAACATGATGCTGTCTACAAAGGATGTGCGAAGGGAAAGAACACAAAGAAGACATTTCCAAGTAGCGAGAGCAAAGCAAAAGGAGTCTTGGAAATCATTCACTCCGATGTATGCGGTCTGATGTCATCCAGTTCATTAAGCGGGTATGTATACTATGTTTATTTTATTGATGATTTTTCTAGGAAGACATGGACATACTTCTTAAAGAACAAAGATGAAGTATTCAGCAAGTTCAAGGAATTCAAAGCCTTGATTGAGAACCACACAGAAAAGAAGATCAAGACCTTTCGATCAAACAATGGTGGAGAATTCACATCAAATGAATTTAAAGAATTAGGCAAAGATTCATGGATTAAGAGGGAGTTAAACACTCCATATAATCCACAAAAAGATGGGGTTGTATAAAGAAAGAATATAACAATCATGGAAGCTGCATGGGCCATGCCTCATGATCAAGATCTTCCCATGCATCTATGGGCAGAAGCTACCAGAACTGCGGTGTATGTACAGAACCGTACTCCACACAGAGTACTCGAGAACAAGACACATGAAGAAGTCTTTTTCGGCAAGAAACCAGAAGTCAACCATCTCAGAATATTCGGTTGTCCAGTGTACATACATATTCTGAAAGAAAAGAGGACAAAGTTAGATCCTTTCGGAATCAAGGGTATATTTGTGGGATACTTTGAAAGCTCGAAGGCTTACCGAATATACTTCCCAGGATTCAAGAAGATCGACATCAGCAGGGATGTAACATTTGACGAAGACTCGACTTATAAAAAATCTAGAAAGAGACCTGCTGAAGAAACTAAAGAAACATAAGTACCCAGAATTCATGACACAACCATGAACGAAGAAATTCGAGAAGAAGATCGAGAATTAGAAGAACCTCAAGAATATGTAGATACACCTCAGGAAGAATCCTCACAAGAAGAAACCTGCTTGGGTACAAGAAGCTATCCAAGGTGTAGAAAGATATGGGGCTCTAGAAGAAATCACAGAGAAAGGAAAACCAGGGCATGCTCCAGTTCTGTAGCCTTATTATGTGACTTCATCGATAAAGAACCTTCCAACTATGAAGAAGCGACATAAAGAAAAGAATGGCAGGATGCTATGATTGAAGAGTACCAATCAATCATGAAGAATGATGTTTGGGATGTTATTCCAAGACCAGAAGGGAAGTCTGTTGTAACTTCAAAATGGATCTACAAGATCAAGCATGTTGCAGATGGCAGCATAGAAAAATATAAAGCAATATCTGTGGCTCGTGGCTTCTCCCAGAAAAAAGGAATAGATTATGAAGAAACTTTTGCACCTGTAGCCATATACAATTCCATTAGATCAATACTTGCTTTAGCTGCAGTAATGAAATGGAAGATACACCAGATGGATGTCAAGACTACTTTCTTGAATGGTGCAGTGAAAGAGGAAGTGTATGTGTAGCAGCCACTCGGTTTTGAGACACATGACAGGGAGACTCGTGTGTGTAAACTGAAGAAAGCCATGTACGGTTTGAAACAGGCACCCAAGACATGGTACGGAAGAATTGATAGCTTCCTATCTAGTTTGGGATTTACCAAGAGTAAAGCAGATCCCAACCTTTACTAAAAGGTTGAAGATGGTAACCCAGTGATACTCCTACTGTATGTAGATGATTTGTTTGTAACAGGTATGGATGGGATGATTGCTGATACGAAGAGGAAGCTTCCTGCCAAGTTCGAAATGAAGTACTTAGGTATGATGCACTATTTTCTAGGCATGGAGGTGTGGAAGAATGCAGATGGAATTTCCCTGGGACAAGGGAAGTATGCGGTAGAGATATTGAAGAGATTTGGGATGATGGATTGCAAAGTCATGACCGCACCTATGGCATCGAACCTGAAGCTATTGAGTGATGCTTCATCAAAAGTGGTTGATTCCATGATGTATCGTTAGATGATTGGGTCCTTGATGTACGTGACAAATACAAGAATAGATATTTTCTTTGCTGTGAACACCTTGATCCAGTTCCTGACAAATCCGAGACATGTTCACTTGATTGTTGCAAAGCATATTCTGAGGTACCTGAAGGGTACAGTTGATTATGGGCTCAAGTATGAGATGAATTAGAAGATTAACCTGGAAGGTTATGTTGATTCATATTGGGAAGGTAGTGCCATTTATAGAAAGAGCACTTCAGGATGTTACTTTAGTATGGGATTAGGTGTGATCTCTTGGTTTAGTAGGAAGAAATCCTATGTGGCACTCAGTACAGTCGAAGTAGAGTATGTTGCAGCTTGTTTGGCTAGTTGCGAGGTAGTATGGCTGAGGAAGCTACTATCTGATTTATTTGATATCCAATTGGATGCTACTTGTATATATTACGGCAACCAGAGTTGTGTGAAGTTATCTGAGAACCCAGTGTTCCATGACAAGTCGAAGCATATTGAGATCAAATATCACTATATCAGGAATATGGTCCAGAGAGGAGCAGTGAAGCTCCAGTATGTTGTGACGGATGAACATATAGCTGATGTGTTGACTAAGCCATTAGCTAGAGTGAAGTTTGAATACTTCAAGGAGAAACTTGGTGTTCTCCAGATCGAGGTTCCCTCCAAGGGGAAGTGATGTGTCTATGAGCCATTCTGACATGGTGAGAGGATTGGTTCCTTCCATGGTCAAATGTAATGGCTGAGCCATTTTGTCATGGTGAGAGGATTGGTTCCTTCCATGGAAGATGTGAGTGCTCAGCCATTCTAAGGTGACTGTGGGATGTGTTCCCACATGATTAGATATAAGCACTGAATGCCATTCTCTAGGAGAATGGAGGAAATTGGTCAATTAATAGGAATACGCAGTCTGGGAATGAGAGCCATTCTAGCCCAATGTGTTTACACATGGTCAGATGTAAGTGGAGAGCCATTCTGGCACGATGTGTTTACACATGGTCAGATGTAAGTGCAAAGCCTTTCTAACAAGATGAGTTCAGATGTGAGTACTGGGCCTTTTTGACATGGGTTTTGGATGTGTTCCTCCCATGGTCAAATGTTGTAATGCCCCAGTTTTGACCCATTTGCATTAAAGGGTACATGATGTATATATTGTAATTATCATGGTGTGGAGCTAAAGGCAAAATCCCACCATCGATTCGGCTTTGTTATGTTTCGGTGATAGGGATCGTTGCCGATGGTATATCGTGCTATCCAACACATTATAGTTTTGGCATCATGTAAATATGCACATCAATTAAAATATACCTATAGCCAGCTACGACGGTGCAACATTAAATGAAAAGGGCATGATTCCTAAGGTTAAGAGGGGGGGTTGTCTAAACAGTGGGAGCCATTGGGAGTTTGCCATATGTCGACCACCCACTAAACTTCTGTTGTTTGATTAGTTGGGAGCAGTTATCACTGGGGAGTGGTGGGTGGCAGGACTTCCATTCTTTTCCCCACGTACACTCCACCAGTAAGCTCGCTCTTCCTCATGCAGAGGGCAGAGGTACGGTCACCACTGTCCCACTCTTTCACTGACGGTTTTGGTCTTGCTCTTGGACATGCAGGGAGGTTTTGCTTCCTCATGTGCACACCATTTGGGAGATTTCCCATCGTTGGTTCATCTCACAAATTCAGAGGGTATACTCCTAAAAAAATTTTGATTTTAGTCTGTGCAAGTTTCTCCCTTTCACGCAAGGAGCTGGAAAAAGGGTTTACTATTGCCACGAATTTTCCCTGTGTGGGAACCATTCACGCTGGGGCTGTGTGTCTGTGCATCCCATACCGATTTTAGTGGTAAGGGTATGTATCCTTACTGATTGTGGCCATGTGTATTATAGACTGTGTTCTACATTTATGCTTTTCCCTTGTCAATGCTGGGAGTCTGTCTTCTTCCCCGTCGACGGACTGTGCAAGGTTTTCGTTGTTTCATTATGGGATGGGGTTGTTGATATTTCCCTGGTATTGGTTGCTATGTGTGCCAATATCTTGTGGGGTTGCTGCTAAGTTGTTTTGGCCACACTAGGGCCAAGAACAACTATGAATCGTCTTGTTGACTTGCGCTGTGTCCACCTTTTCATTTGGGGTTGTCACCTTGCTGCCTTTATCTTCATCATAGAGCTGTGAGATGCTTGTTTTACTATGGGTATGCAGTGGTTGGTCTTCGTACTATTTAGAGTAGGATTATAGGCTGGGTATGCTTGAGAAAACTGGTGTTCGAGAGCCACTCAGACAGAGTTGGACTGCTGGCTTTCTTCTCCACAACCCTTGAAGAGCGTTGGAAAGGGAAGTCAAGGCCTGAGGGACTGTGAAGCAAAGAAGGGATTGATTCCTAATGTTGGGTGTGTGGATGTCTTAGAAGTTAGGTTAGCTCTAGTGCACGCGTCCTTACCTCTCCATTGAGACCAGCGGCTTAGCATTTAGTTAGCCTTTCCTAGCTCCTTGATGGCCTAATAAAACCCAACTGTGTTGACTTGGCTATTTTGTGTAAGCTTTCTTAACCCTCATACATTGGGGAATCATGCCCAGCTTGTTGAAATATTGTAACTTTGAAGAATATTCTTTAGGTATCTTTTGTGGTCCCCGATGGTCCAACCGGGAGAACCACTTGTATTACATTTTACCCCGATGCTCCTAATCGGAAGAACTAATAAGAGTCATGAGGTAGTCCCCTCTATTTGTAAAGGTGGGTCATCAACACCCCAGTGTGGTTACTTGAGCCTACATGTGTAAATCGAGCCTACATGAGTTAAATTAAGCCGACATGTTGATTGAGTAAACTTTAAGTAAACAGATGAATATAAATAGAGGTGTAGTGCTCCTCATTTGTGACACACACACTCAATTGGAATAGCACACTTGTGGAGGAGAGGAGTTGTTGGAGAAGGAGGAGAATCAAGTTTTTGATCTCCTTGTTGGTTTTACCTTTTTCCCTTTTGGGGCATCTATATTGAGGAAGCTTTTGCTGGGTTTTTCCCTTAGGGGTTTTCCCAGGATAAATCTGTGTTGTTCTTGTGATACTGTTTCTTTCAGTGATCCTGCTTTATATTTTTTTATTATGAAAAATGAAATGATATACTTATGTCTTAGTTAAGCATATGAAAATTCAACATGGTATCAGAGCTAAGAAGTTACAGAAGGTAGGGCTTCTTATTTTTGGTTCTCTCTACACAATCAATCAGCAAAAGAAGGCTAGGCTGACTCTCCTTTGAAGGGTGCATCGTTCTGTCGAAGCGGAATTCGATTCCGAGCATTTTCAATTTTCGTTGTGGGAATTAGGGCTTTCTACAGAAGAGGAATTTTTGAGTGAGACCAGCATAGGATTTTTCTCCTCATCAAAACCGAAGTTTAGAGACCTGGATCAATTTTTTTGGTTGGGTGAATCTCCAGGAAAGTCAAACCCTAGTTTGACCCCGAGCTAGAAAAACCTTAAATACTAAAACTGCTATGTTTTGGAACATTCGCTATATTTCTATATTGGCGAAGGATCAGGAGTTGAAAATTGCAGGGGCCGAAGATAAAATCCTGATGAACACTGTGTCCAAAATTCATCCACAGATTCGTTGTATTCCAGGAGATATGTTCTCTCCAAGTTAGGGTTCCAGCCTCTTCCAGAATTCATCCCTAAACAGGACACCTAGGTAAAATTGCAATATCTTGGGCTACAAGGTCCAAATGGAATTCCTGAAGATGTTCCAGAAAGGGCACGGACTTTAAGTTCTGTGGTCCGATTATCAGACTCAGAAGATGAACCAGTGACACGTGGCATGCCGTACAACTTCTCTATTCTGAACAGTCCTGTAATAGGTCACCTTGGGAAAATGATCATAAATCCCAAATGGTGAAACCCATTTTGATGAAACCTACGGTGGTGGATCAGGGACATGCTAGGTTACCTCAGTAAAAAATTTAAGACATATAGGATAATAAATTTCAGAGATATCATAGAAACAGTAACAGGCATTTCTGCAGAATAAATTGGAAAATTAGGGCTTCCTATTCTGGGAGCTTCCCTCCACTGTTTTCAGAAATGGAGTACATTGGACAGCTACATTTGAAGAGATCTATCTGTATATCCAATCAGATCTGAAAGATTCCGAGTTTTAAAATTAGGGTTTCTGTGACAAACCCTAGATTAGCCAGCTCCGAAACCAGAACGGACACCTCAAATCGGTAAGATATAATCCTTTGCTATGTTCATTTGAGGTTCTCTTTTCAAAGTGATCTATGGCATCAGCTTGATGATAAGCTTGGTGAAGTTGAAAACTTCCAAGCCTAGAAGTATATGATCTCTCTGAAGAAAATGGATTGGACACCTACATGAGCATAGAGGTTCCAGTTTCAGAGGGAGATGAGGCTAGAAGCCTTTCTCAAGAAGAACTTGGTCAAATCCCAGAAGATCATTGATGATTCAATTTCGAATCAACTTGTACTACAAGTGTCTTCCCTAAATACATCGATGAGGTTTGATTCCTTGACCAAGCTATTTAAAGGGAAGAACATATATCAGAAGATGACCTTAAGAAACCAGTTGAAGAATGTGAAGATCCAGAATGCAGAGACCATGCAGTCATAAGGATCTCTCAAATCAAATAACAACTTCAAGCGGGGAAAGAAGAAGTGAAGAATGCAGAAGTGGTGATGGACACCTTGGATGGCCTCCCAGGATCATGAAATTCATTCATTTAAGAAATGTGTTTCAGAAGGAAGCGATTACTTTCAGCCGACTTGGGGAAGAAGAAGAAGCTCGTCTCTGAAGATCAAGCTCTCATCTTCCAAAGAAGATCCCTCAGTCAATGAGAAATATGAAGATCT
>LPNX010226366.1:82582-141619 GCA_001517045.1 Pseudotsuga menziesii
ACAGCTCAGGGGTGGCAGTGTTACTGAGAGATTGATGAGCACGCTAGCCTATGGTTGGGTGGAACGTTGCAGGAACGTAGTTGGTTGTGGCACTAATTCCTTTTAAGATAAGTATTCTTGACTATTTCGTCTCTGCATTTATATTTACTGATTAATGAATATGATGAACATGTGGTATGCTTGAATGAATGTATGTTTGCTTCCGCTATGTATATGAAGGATTATGCATCTTAGTATGTTTTATGTTTTAAGATTTTTATTTCAGCATTATATGCCTGTTCATGTTCATGGGGCTATTTGCCCGTATGTTTGGTGATAGTAGCGTCCTCTTCATCGGTTTGAGGGTCAGGGACGTTACAATATGGTATCAGAGCTAAGGTTGCAGCATGAGGTTGAATGGGCCATGAAGATGCAGTGACAGAGCTTATGTTGCAGCATTTGGGCCTCAAAGGGCCATGAGAAACAGTTAATAAAGGCAAGGTTCCTACTACCCAGAAAAAACTAGGAAAATTCACAAAATTTTTCTAAGTGCTAGAGTTATCGGCTCATTGGAAAACTTAGCGCGAAGTTCTTTCGATGCAGTGGAAGAGATAGTCTGAAGGTTACCTGACGAATGGAAATCAGAAGAAAATTACGGAAATATTTTCATTTGTCGGCCATTGGCTCATCAGAGGACTAAGTGAGAAGGTCCTCCGACACAGTAGAATGTTAGTCTGAAGCTCACCCACGGCGGATCAAAAATTCTACGAAGTAGTGAAATCATCGACGATAGGTGATGATTAGTTGATCGCATCGCCGATGCTTAGATGATCAAGTTGCCGATGCGGTGAAAAGTTTGACGACTACATCGAAAGAGGTTAGCTGATTGTGTGCCACCATTGCGGATGGCTAGAGGACTATCCTTCCGTTGAAGAGAGTCCCCGACCGCCAATGGCGGAGAGGATAGTTTTTCCATCGTCTGATGCGGTAGAAGACAAAGGAGAAAAGTTTCCGAAATTTTTCTAAGGAATGAGATCATCGGCAATCGAAAAATAATAGTTGTTGGGATTGCCGAGGATTAGTGAAGTGGATCGGCGCCAATGCGAGGGAGAAATTTTCAAAAAATTTCCAAGTGTTCATCGGCCATTGGAAAATGTTAGTGGTATTGGTCACCGATGAACATCAGAAGAAGTTAGTGGTTCGCGCACCCACCGTTGTGGAATTCTGGAGCACTAATGTTCTGATGGAAAAAGGTTTCGACTGTCGATGCCATGATAATTGTGCTTCAGATCACCGATCGAAAAATTATTAGTGGATCAGACCGCCGATCGAAAAGGGTTAAACGATGATGAACCGCTATTATGGCCACATAAGGAATTATTCACCTAACGAGAAGTGCATCCGAGCATCGATGCAGTAGATACTAGTTGCTCTGACCACCGATCAAAAGATTAAAGTTAATGATACCATTGATGGACGCTGATCAGAAAAGCTAAGGTCCGTGGAACCACCGTTGCGGATGTCTATGGGACTAAATGTCTGATGCCACAACGGGATGTCGTTCCGACCGCCGATAGGATTGTGACTCACAGACACCTTAGAAGGATCGTTGGCCACCATTTTGGAAGGATAGACAACTAGCCACCTGATGCACAGAGCACCCGACCGCCGATGCAATGGTTAGTCAATTTTCTCGTCAATCCGATAAGATTGAATGGTCCCAATAGTCGATGAAGTTCGGAGTGATAGATCACTACGAACCCGATACGGCGGAGGAAAATAAATAAGCGGATAACCAATAAAACCCGGAGTATTAGTCCACTACAGGCTGATATAGTGGAAGGAAATAGGAAAACAACCCACCGATGAGCAGCGGAGAAAAATTAGACGTTTTAGCAGCCAAAACACTGGAAGGTTAGTGAGAAAAGGAACCAATGAACAGTCCTTGGCATCGCCGATGCAGATCGAAAGCTTATACTTTTGGCCGCCAAAACGCCAGAAAGTTAGTTGGAAAGAGCTTCGATTGGGAAAAAGGAATTTTTTGTGTTTTCAAGTGGGATTTTTCATAGATTTCAGCAGTTTTTAGTGAAATTCTTAGTGGATTTTTCAGCAGTTTCAAGGTTGAAAAGGAAGAAAATCCCAGGGGGTTGAAGTTGACATTTTAGACTAGAATAAATTTGGTAAAAAGAATCATTTTTGAAGTGGTTTGGTTTTCATACCTGAGGTCAGAATGAAGCATGTGGATAGGCGTTGGGAAGCTTATCCAGCAGGGAACAAGGGAGAGTCACCAGAATTTGAATGAGGAGTAGCAAAGTGCTAGTGATTGCTTGAAAAATAAATGTGTTGCTATCAATATGGATGATTATCTGAGAATTGCATGCCTAGAGGTAGCAATACCATGAAGTCAAACCAGTTGTTGTGTGGAAGAGGAGTTCCATGCAAAGATGAGGGACTTGAAAAGGGAAAATTCCTTAAACCCTGTCTTGCTAATTACAAGTTTTGTACATGAAGTGTATGATGATATGCCTTGCATGCATAGGATATTACATGTTGGTAAGACTAGTAAGAATTATACGTTTATAGTGAACCACTAATGATAATTATTGCATTGGTGTTGGAATTAGTGGGAAAACCAACGACACCATGGACATGGCTGAATATGTTGCTGATACTGATGAATATGACCAGCAACCCTATGGAGAAAGGGGTAAGGAAACAAGTCCAGAATCAAAAGTTGGTGAGCAAATTCTGCAATCTCCTGCAAAGGACCAACCAAACTGGTAATGTCAAGGGTGTAAGTAGGACCCATAAGGGTAAGGGTTTGATTATGACAAATTGCATGGAGTGGTAAAGGTAAGAGATCTCATACCATGTGGGTATTTGAAATTTATACTAGATTCATACAAAAATGTATCATTCCTGTATATATTGTTATAAGCTTAGTAGCCCAAAGAAAGTAAGCACTGATGATCTTGATTATAGTAATGCAACCTATATGAAGTAGTCATGGTTAGGCCATGCATGGTATGTTTGAATGCATAGTATTCCCGAATCAATGCAAGGTAGCATTGAGTGGATATGCATTAAAATATTTTATAAATCTTGTAGTTATGCATTGAATGGATGCTTATGAAGGGTGCGAGTAACTGATTACATAAGTATGGGTGCAAATGTTGTGATGCATTGCATGAATGCATTGAGATAGTGCATGTGATATTATGAATAACTAATGGCTGAAATGATGAATTGATGACTATTATAGAACCATTTCAAGAGCTGTTATGAATGCAGGATAGTAAGTGCATGAAGAGGGTAGTCAGGATCAATTGGCTGCCGAAAATGCTCTATGGAAGGGCAAGGTGGTACAAATGATACTCTTATGAAGTAAGAAGTATCTAAACCTTTCATTTAAATTACATAAATGAGGGAATTGTACCTTGTAATTTAAAGTATGATAATGATTGCGTAAAGTAAATGGGTTTTGGTAATATTGATGCGATTAACAGCTGGAAGTATTTGAATTTTACAAATTCTGAAAATGCTTCAATGGTGGTTGCAACAATGAAAAGGTTATATGCATCCAGACTTACCAGGTGTTTGGTTGATTGAAGTTCAGGTTTCAGGTAGATTGTTTGGGCATGGCAATGAGAGTAAGACCATGAAAAATGTCGGAATCTAACATGTGAAAGAGCCAAACCTTATGAGAAGAGTCTCATGGCCGTGAAAATAGTTTGTATGCGTAATGGGTTGTTAAATTTGAATTTGTGAATTTCGGATTTGAGAAATTGCTAACAACTTCTAATCACTATTAGCTTGCATAAGATTGTGTCAGGAGGACGCATTGTAAGTGGGTATTCATGTATGATAGTAAGCATAAAATTATAATGGACATAGTGGTGCTGCTTACAAGAGACCCACAAATGAGGATCACCTCATTGCCAAGCAAATCAATTTCTGTAGTAAACAGAGTTGCAAATTCCTATTGAATTTAATTACTAATGTCATTGCTTGGTTATGGAACAATCAATTTGGATTGTATTATCAGGTAATGATTGACTATTTGGCTACTTGATGAATGTGCCAGGGGTACACATTGTAGGAAGATCATTTGTGGTGACCTGCAGGAGCCAAATTTCATAGGGAGGTTTTTCCTTATCTTGGAAATGGGTTTTGGGTGAATCTCCATTGGACATTTTGGAAATGTCTCATCTACAGTACATGTTTGATAAGCAACATGAGTGAGATGGTATAGATTATGTCAGTAAGACATGTGTGGATATGAAATGTAAAAAGGAGTTGGGATGGAAAACTGAGGGACTGTCAACTCAGAGAAGGGAGCCCCCATTCCTCCTTAACGAAGGAATACTGCCTCGGCAAATGGATAAGTGTTCTGTGACCCTAACTAAGAATTGTTAAATTCAATATGTAGAACATGTTTTAATTTTATTTCCATTAGGGTAGATTGCTTGAGTATGAATAGGGCCTACATGGCACACACCAAAAAAGGGTGCACACTTTTCTGATGTCGGATCACGGAACGGTTTTTCAATATTGATTACACCCTATGGAGTGGATGCACTCCTGGTGTCTCAATACTTGATAGTGAATGATGTGAAATATGCTTACAATTTTAGAGTAATAACACTAACGAGTTTTCTTATATTGCTTGTGTTGTCAGGCTAAACAGATGTAGTCTGGTGTTGTACACTAAATGGACAATGACTTGGGCTCATCCTACCTTCTACTAAATAGCACTGAGAAGGGAGTGGTTTCTTGTGTGATATGAGGTAGTGGAATTAGAGCTCACTACGGGAAATGAAACCTGGAAATGGTCGTTTATTGTTGATATAAGTGCATGTTTTATTTTTGATGGCAGGATAAACCCAACGGTGTTGGCTTGGATGATGATTGGTTGTCAATATAAGTGCATTATTGACATAAGTGTATTTTTGATATAAGTGCAGGCGATTTGTTGACGGTCTGATAAACCCAACTGAAAGCTGGCTTGACTGTGCCTAATATATATATAAAAGGATGTTGTGAAGCAGCCTACATGCTGACCTAAAATCCAAGTCCATAGGCGATCCCAAGGCTTGCAAAGCGAAGTAGGATCCTATGGACCAGTGAGGAAATGCGCAATACAGATAAGTATTGGATTATTTTGAAATTCTTGCTTATGAATAGACATGTGTGTATGATTTGGTTATGATGTTCTAAGATCTTGTTTAAGAGGTAAAAATCGATGGGAATAAACTAAACATGTGAATCTATTCAATGTTTGAATATAGGTATCGCTAGAAGAGAGGACTACGAAAGCATCCTAGGGGTGCATGTGGACATGTGATTGTCCTGAAAGAGCTCAGAATGAGCAGTAATGAAAAAGGTGCTAGTGAGACTGTGAAGGTCCTGGCAGCTGAGACAAACCATGTGGGGAGGCTCCACGGTTGAGAGGTCTAAAATAGACCAGAGACACTAAGTGTCATGACCAAGAGGGATTGGTCCAGCATTCATGGTGAAGTGAAAGAGGCTGAGAGCATGAAAACCACAGTGGTGGTGTGGGTTCTAGGATGGAACAAGACAAAGAGGGGAAAAAATCTTGCTGCTCTCTCTTTCCTTTTTGATTATATATATATATATATATATATACTTATGCATTGTGAAAACAAAAGGATGTTGAATGCATGTATGACTGAAAATAGAATGTGTGTATTTGCTTAAAGTAAATTGTGAATGCTGGAATGGTTAATTCCCTGCGCAAGAATGGACATGAATGAGCTCATGTGCCTGTTGGGAAGGCATGAGAAATATGAAAGTCTCCTTGACGAGACTTGGACTGTCATGCCAATTGGGCAATTAATTGAATGATTTAAATGCCTATATTATGCTTGGTCTGACAGAATTTCAATGATGCATTTCACAGGGGAGAAAGGTGAAATCTAGTGGTGCACATTGATCATGGCAGCAGACCAAAAGTTGTTGGACTTGGCTGGAAGTCTCCTTCAAACGATTGCCAGGACCCAAGAGAATCTTGGAGGATGCTCAAGATATAGAAAAGGAAGAATGAGATGAACCACCAGATTTTGCAAGACTCTATTGGTTGCAAAAGGAGGTAAAAATCCTTCTGGGAGCAATCCATAAAGGAAAAGGAAAGGAAAGTGGATCAATGATGGGACATTTGTCCAAGAAATCTATTAAGAAACGGTCCAGGCATGAATACTGAAAGGAAATTGAACAGGTAAAGATGAAGCAACCATCGAAATGTTGGAAATGTGGAGGACATCATTTACATTGGGACTACCCAACGAGGGAACATAAAGAGGGCAGAAGCCACAAAGTTCATAGAATTGGGGATGGGCCGAAAGCTAAGAACCAGCAGAAGAAGCTCGTGGAAGCCGAGGGGCTCGGTCTTGAAAGTTCAAAGTAAATAATTGAACGTGGGACAGATCTACAAAATTTTGAAATTTTGATGTGCAAATTGTATATGTATTCCTATGTATTGGAACACTGAGGACAGTGTTATTCCAAGGGGGAGGGAATTGTAATGCCCCAATTTTGACCCATTTGCATTAAAGGGTACATAATGTATATATTGTAATTATCGTGGTGTGGAGTTAAAGGAAAAATCCCACCATCGATTCGGCTGTGTTATCTTTCGGCAATAGGGATCGTTGCTGATGGTATATCATGCTATCCGACACATTATAGTTTTAGCATCATGTAAATATGCACATCAATTAAAATAAACCTACAACCAGCTACGACGGTGCAACATTAAATGAAAATGGCATGATTCCTACAGTTAAGGGGGGGGTTGTCTAAACCGTGGGAGCCTTTGGGAGTTGTCCATGTGTCGGCCACCCACTAAACTTCTGTTGTTCGATTAGTTGGGAGAAGTTATGGCTGGGGAGTGGTGGATGGTAGGATTTCTAGTCTTTCCCCCACGTACACTCCACCAGCAAGCTCGCTCTTCCTCACGCGGAGGGCAAAGGAACGGTCACCACTCTCCCACTCTTCCACTCATGATTTTGGTCTTGCTCTTGGACACGCAAGGAGGTTTTTCTTCCTCACACATGCACCATTTGGGGGATTTCCCATCACTGGTTCATCTCATGCAGGCAGTCAGAGAGTCTACTCCCAAACTTTTGTCGATTTCAGTCTGTGCAAGTTTCTCCCTTTCATGAAGGGAGCTGGGAAAAGGGTTTACTGTTGCCACAAATTTTCCCTGTACAGGAACCATTAACACTGGGGCTGTGTGTCTATGCATCCCATACCGATTTTGGTCGTAAGGGTATGTCTCGTTACTGATTGTGGCTGTGTATGTTACCGATTGTGGTCTGTGTTTATGCTTTTCCCTTTTCAATGCTGGGAGTCTATATTCTTCCCCGTTGACAGACTATGCGAGGTTTTTGTTGTTTCATTATGGGATGGGGTTGTTGATCTTTCCCTGGTATTGGTTGTTGCGTGTGCCAATATCTTGTGGGGTTGCTGCTGAGTTGTTTTAGCCACGGTAGGGCCAAGAACAGCTCTGAATCATCTTATTGACTTGCACTGCGTCCACCTTTTCATTTGGGGTTGTCACCATGGTGCCTTTATCTTCATCACAGAGCTGTGAGCTGCTTGTTTTACCACGGGTATGCAATGGTTGGTCTTCAGACTGTTTAGAGTAGGATTAGAGGCTGGGTATGCTTGAGAAACCCAGTGTTTGGGAGCCACTCAGACAAAGTTGGACTGCTGGCTTTCTTCTCCACAACCCTTAAAGAGCATTGGAAAGGGAAGTCAAGGCCTAAGGGACTATGAAGTAGAGAAAGGACTGATTCCTGATGTTGGGTGTATGGATGTCTTAGAAGTCAGGTTAGCTCTGGTGTAGGCATCCTTAGCTCTCCATTGAGACCAACAGCTTAGCATTTATCCTTTCCTAGCTCCTTGACGGCCTAATAAAACCCAATTATGTTGACTTGGTTGTTTTATGTAAGCCTTCTTGACCTTCAAACCTTGGGGAATCATGCCCAGCTCGGGGGTGGCAGTGTTGCAGCGACGTAGCTAGTTGCGGGATGAATTCCTTTTAAGATAAGTATTCTTGACTATTTCGTCTCTACATTTATGTTTATTAATTAATGAATATGATGAACATGTGGTATGCTTGAATGAATGTATGTTTGCTTTCGCTATGTATATGAAGTATTATCCATCTTAGTATGTTTTATGTTTTAAGCTTTTTATTTCAACATTATATGCTTGTTCATGTTCATGGGGCTATTTTCCTGTATGTTTGGTGATAGTAGCGTCGTCTTCATCGGTTTGAGGGTTGGGGATGTTACAGATGTGAGTGTTGGGCGTGCCTTTCTGACATGGTTCTTGGATGGTCAGATGTAAGTGCTGGGCGATCCTTTCTGACATGGTTCATTCCATGGTCAGATATAAGTGTTGAAGATGATAAACACCTACATGAAGGCTAGGCCTACAACCAGCATGAAAAAGGGTTGGCACTGTAGAACTTCCTATGATGTGAAGAATCAAGAGATAGAACCAGTGATGATGACCCATAGATGATCCAGATCGAGTGATGATTCAGATCCAACGATGATCCAGTGGTGATGATCCAGATCCAGTGGTGATGATCCAGATCGAGTGATGATCCAGATCCAGATGAAGATGACTTGAAGATGAAGATGATGAGAACTCGATGATGATCCAGATGATACAAAGAAGAAGACTTGTGCTGTTAAATTGTGTCGAGAGAATACCTTCCTAGTTAAGAGGAAGTGTTGATGTATTTGTAACTTCAGAATGTATTCACTTGTATATATTATGTATTATACCCCTGATGTTTATTCTGGGAAGTGTCTGTAATGTACTTGAGTCATGTCATGCCCCAATGTTTCTATCATGAGATTCAATAATGTAAACAAGTCATGTAAAGTCATTGTGGGTAATCCTCCAATCAATCAAGGGTTAAAGTCCCCGCAATTGTGGGGCCCTAGGGTTATTAGACTCTCCTAGAGAAGTTGGCCCTAGTGAGTTATTGTCAAGTCAAAAATTAGTATAAATAGAGAGGGAGCCTCTCTATTTATCACACATTCATACACATTCACTCACACTCAGTTGTAGTGCATAACTGAGAGAGAAGTTGTTGGGACAAGAGAAAGAGAGACTATTGCTGTCGGGAGATCATCTTACTATTTTGGGGGTTTTTCTTTTGGTGCTTATTCTATCTCTAAGGAAGTTGCAGGTTTTTCTCCCTTATGGTTTCTCCAAGGAAATACTTTGTGTTCATTGTCTCTTATGTTTGATTGTTTTGCTTGTTATTCTCTCAGGTAAATATCCTAAGATAATGCTAGCTTAAATGATAAAAATCTAACATCAACGAACTTACTTTTATGTGCATCAATAGGTGTCGAATGAAGGAATGATATTGCAGTCGAGTTATCTCCTGAAACCATATTTCGATGTAGTCATGGTACTCACCTTCCTTCGTTATGTCATACAAATCCTATTCTTCTAGTTGAGCAGTTGTTTGAGCATATGATGGATCTGTTAGCTTACATGTAAATAACTCTTTAATTTTCGGTTGCTCTCCTTCAAGTGTAATCCCCAATGTATCATCTTCTTTTGCAGTCTCGTAGAGAACATCTTTTTGTAGCTCTTGGGATTTGGGTTCGTCTGTTATTTCGGGAGAGGTCGATAAGCCATGAAATGCTGTCAAGATGGTTTTTACCCGGTGATAATCATTCCTAGTTGCTGCTAGGATTTGAAAGAGTTCTCTCATACTAATGAGAAACTTTGAGTCCATGTTGTTGGTTGGTAGGTCCTGCTTCACACGAGGGTTAGTCTCTAGGGTTCTTACAGCACCCACAAAAATATTTTTTGAGTTTTTCAAAGCTATCTACAACTAAATAAAATTTACAAAATCACATCACACTAAAGCACCTACATGCAATTATCTTGCAGAAAGTAAACAAACTTGTGCGAAAAAGGAACAACAAAGCTTTGGGGAAACCCACTAAAGTGGATGCGTCAGGCTATCAAACTATGCAAATTCCATAGTGAAGTCATCTTTGTGTCTTATCGTTTCCCCTCCCCCTCGTTGTGTAATGTAAATGCAACCTACCTACTCCTATCTACTTAGACTCCAATCCCTTTAGCACCTCCCCTGCAACGATGCCAAAATGTTGGGTAAAATATGCACTATTTAATTCAACACTTAATTGTCAACCCGAGAAGGGAGCTTGTGAGATGCAAACACAATATGTGCAAGATTTGAAGGCTTGAACTAACCTAAGCTGACTAAATATGCATATGTGTTAACATGCAACTATATGATTTTAATCTACATGCATGACTATCATGAGTTAAATGCAAGAATTTAATCTATCTATAAAAACAAAAAATTAACTAAGAACTTGAAAAAGTAACTGTAAATTCAAATCTAATCTAATGTTATACTAATATATTCTAAAAAGGCAGGAAACGGATTAATAAGTCTAATGCTATGCTAATCTATTCTATGAAATGAAATTGTAACGATTAATCTAGGAAAGCGGTCACTTGGTCCGAAAGCAATCTAATGTAATGAAAGTAAATTTAACTATTCAGAATAGGCAACAAATCAACTAAACTATTTCATGAATGCATGAACTATATGCTTATACAGGGATGAGAATTAACCATACAATTAACTGTGAAAGAAAATACTGAAATTAATTATGAAAGAAAATGTGAAATTAATTACTGTAAAACAAAAAATTATGTTACAAGTGAAAACAACAATTAATCTATCTAGTCTATGAGCAAAACTACTTTATATTTTCAAAAGAGCAAACTAACCAACTATCCTACTTTAGTTATCAAACTTATGCAATCATATAAAGAAAATTAAAACCCTAATCTAAGGACCAAGTGTAAACAAATACTTTAGGAGGAATCATAAACTAATGTAAGGAAACTAGTTTTGATCTGTGAACTTAAAATGTTTAATACTAAGATTCTTAATCTAGTGATCATTAATTCAATTCATATTTAAGATCCTAATTCTAACTAAATGCAAAACTCAAAACTGTCATTCACAAAGCAATTTAAAACAAATCTTACACTACAAATTTCAAATTCAATTACAATTTAAATTACCAATTGAAAACTATATCAAAAATCATATTGCAAATTAAATGTTACACATTTAATTACAATTGCAAACTAAATAAAAACACTCAAAAAGAAATATCCAAATTACAAACTAAATAAATCAAACTAATTAATTCATATTACAAATTAAACTAAAGGTATAATAACTAAAATTTTGATAACCTATAAAATTGACAACTCTTATCTTTATTATAATTACAAATTCCACCTTAACTTAATATTTGCAAATGAACAAATTCTTATTACAAGCTTTACAATTTAACTAAAACTATAGTTTAATCTATGAATTTCCACAGTAAATGTTGAATACCAATAAACATTTAAAACTCAGCCTCAACTTAAGAGATTTCACAGTTTATAAATATTAAAAGGGAATTTCATAAAACATTTTCATAAACTACTTATGCTATAAACAAAAAGATAATTGTGCTACTATACTTAAAACATAACTACTTCTCATTTAAACAGTGAAACATATGCTGAATACAAATGGATTTTATCATTAATCAAACTTGAAATAATTAATCGCTAGTTGATACCAAACTGAATATAGAGTGTTGGAAATATTAAAGATAATAACAATTCTGAAAAACTTAAAGATATGCTAGAAATCTTTGTATAAAACTTAATATTAACAATTCTGGAAATGTCTCCAAATTCTAAAAAAAATTGTCTAAATTCGAGTTAAAGGCTGAAAGACAAACTGAAAGGAAGTCTGAGCGAATAGTGTGAATGGAGTGCTGAACGACAGTCTGTATAAAAGCGTGGATGGAAGGCTAAGAAATAACTAAACGAAAATGTGAATGGCCAGTCGTATTAATTCTGAAAATGCAAATTACATGTAAACTAAAAGAAAATTACTTTTAACTTGAAAACTAATATCTATTGCAAATTACTGAAATTAAATAAACAATGCAATTCTTTGTACTCGATGAAAGTTACAACAGTGAGGATTGGTTCTTGCATCCAAGATGCATGACATAGAGACGAATCTACATGTATGAGCAACAAACCGAATTCAAACTACAAACAATAATATTGTTGTATAAAATAAACCAAACATTACCTACGAAATACAGTTAAACAAAAATCTAGTTTCTTACTTAACAATCTAGATGAGCTCATATAACTTAACACATCACACATAAATGGAACGAAACATTTATACAATAAGACAAGCTAGCAAGGATTTGAATATATACAAGAAAAATATATATTCACGAACAGTAAGAATAGAAGACATAATACTCAACTGAAGAAGACAAAGATGGAAATGTAGACACATAACAAAACCTTCTACCTCCGAGGGGCCCTCTCAGGAGCAGAGGTTGCAGATCCGTGAGCTAACGAGTCACAGAAGCATGAGAAAAATGAATTTGAACTAGAGCTTCCATTATAAGAATGCAGATCCAAAAATTACATACTTTCTCAGCCCTATGGGGCTCTATTTATACATGAAAAAACATTTGGGAGTGGATAGAACCGAATTCCCAAGTGCATGATCTGTTAAAACTAATTTCGAATTTTAGAAAATGGCCAACCACGTTTTCTGGAAAAGTTGGTTTCAAGGAACTACGAATTGCTCCCAAATGGCTTTGTATTTCCCCAAAATTCCATTAAGGGACCTAAATAGCCCTATTCTCCACAAAACCCATGTGCCGGAATTTTAAATTTCACTTATGTTTGCCCGAAATCCATTGTTTGTTAAAAACACGTTTTTGACAGAAATCTGAATGGGCGTCTGAATGAGTTGTAACGAAAATAAATCTAGTTTCTAAGCAGAATTGATGCTGGGTTGTTGCATGAGTTAACTACTGAGTGCTGATTTGAAGTTGTGGCTGCATTTTATTGGCTCTATCATCCTTCTTCACATGATTGTGCACCCTTCTGTTCTTCATGGTACCTTAAGTCTCCATGCGCCCAATGCTTCACGACCTGCGCATAATAAAAAAGTCCATTAGTTATCAAAACATGAAATGGCACAGTATAAATATACTCAACATGATATGGATTTTTAAAAACTCAACGCAATATGGTTTTTAAAACAAAATGAATGATGTTTTGTTTTGAATATGAGGAATGGTATTTAACATGTAATCAAACTCTTCAAGGGTACGTTGATAAGTATATCACATAACACTTTATGTTTTAATTGATTAAATGTGATTGGGCTTGAAAAGTAATTTAAGATTAAAAGAATTGTTTTAATAATTAAATTCCCCTTTTTTAATATATATATATTTTTATTTTATTTTTATTTAATTTTAAACCAATTCTTAAAACTTATGCATGTGCAGGTATTCACGAGACTGACGAGAAATAGAAGGCGGGGAAAAAAAAAACCAAGAACCTAATAAGAAACATGCCATTAAACCTAATGCAAAACTCAGAGTCGGGTGAAGGCCCAGATGAAGTACTGAAACACACACTAAATGTAATAACACATAAAACATGATGAATTTAACTTATTTTACATTTATAAGTTATAATTGATGAGAACATAGTAAAAGATAGACAAATTAAAGATAGATGTATTAGATTTTAGTAAATAGGTGAGGAAATTGATGTAAATAAAGCCATTATAAAAGACAATTTTGAGACCCAACATACCCCCATATCAAAGGTATGGCACATCCTCATGTCATGGATGAATTAGAAGTGGTATTTCATTTATTCAAAACCTCTGCTTGATCATTAATAGTTTATAGGCAATCATTTAGCAAAATGAAGCCATATTTATTACTACATGGAAACTAGAACATAGAAAAAAAAGTTAAGTTATGAGATAGTCAAAACAACTTCGTATTATTTAAGATTTCTTAATACATACAATTCTGCTACTAGTAATAATTCATGCTTATGAAGACCATATAAATCGAGATTCCCTCCCCCAGACCAAAGGTATGGCATGTCCTTGTGCCATGAATGAATTAAGACTGGGTTAAAATGGAAAACATGAGAGTGTAGATAGTCAGTAAATCCTATAAGAAGCCATTCATCCCTATGACTTCTCAAAGGTTTATCGTTATTCAAGTAATTATGGACAAAGTTTGCATTTCAAGTTCATTAGACTCCTAATTTTATGGGTCCCATTTCTAGGATAGTGATATCCTAGGTATGATATGAATTTAGACAACAGGGTCTTAAGTGCAACTTACAAACATTCTCAACTGGAAGACTGATGGAGTTCATTTTCTTTAGATCAACCATGCATACCGTCCTCCAGTAGACCCACAACAACTGTATTATCACAAATCCATCTTCATATTTTTTCTCTCATTTTTTAGACTCTTTTTCTCTCTCTTTTTAACCAGCCGTCCTCCCCTAGCAGATTCCCCTCTTTCAGTCGGGTCTATTCAGTACCCCGTCGGGTTTACTTAGTCATACCATAGGCTGGTACCTGCTGCCAGCGATCCTGTTGAGTAACCCGACGGGTTAACCTCTTAAACTCATTTTCTATCAGAGGTTTGTGTCCCAATGTTTCCACTCCTTATAGATATTCGAAAAATAAATTTTCCTATGAAGGAGTGGCCGAGGAGCAGCTCCGAAAACCATGCTACAGGGTGGGATGGTATATGGATTGGAGGATAGCTAGTCTTCTCTTATTTATTATTATGGAAAAATAAAGGCTGCAAGAGGAATCTACTGAATCAAATATGCACACCATTGATGGATTTAGTGTAAAGTGGATGAAGCCATAAGATAATGAATGAAAGGTGTCTCTAGTCCCAAATCTCGCCTCTTTCATATAGAGTTATAGTAGTGTTCCCCACAAACTAGGAATTTCGTTCACCCTTATGCTACTGTGTAGTAGAGATACTTGAATAACATGCCCTGATAATGAAGCTAGGATGTACGAGTGACCTCTAGGTTTTAGATGGACCTTAATTTATGACAAATCCCTATGATGTTTAAAGTTGGTCTTAAGTAATTGGTATAATAAGAAATATGTGTGTATGAAATGAATAATGATATAAGATTGTTTTGGTTTAGTCATTAAAATGATCTTTTTCTTTGTTCTTTTATTTGAAATAGAAAACGAAGTTACATTATTCCCTAAACTAAGAATGCAACATTTTATTTATATACATATTTTCCTACCCTAAGAAGAAAGAAAACGTATTTATTCAAGTATATGAGTTTTTCCAATGAAACCAAGTGTGAAGCAAAATGAGAATTGTACCTTTATCCACATATGAAAAGATTGTTGAAGTGATTACCTGAACGTGGAAGTTCAACCAACTTACTTTTATGTGCATCATTAGGTTTCGAATGAACGAATGATATTGTGGTCGAGTTACCTCCTGAAACCATCTTTCGATGTAGTCTTGGTACTCACCTTCCTTCGCTATGTTATACAGATCCTCTTCTTCTAGTTGAGCAGTTGTTTGAGCATATGATGGATCTGTTAGCTTACATGTAAATAACTCTTTAATTTTCGGTTTCTCTCCTTTGAATGTAATCCCCAATGTATCAACTTCTTTTGCAGTCTCGCAGAGAACATCTTTTTGTAGCTCTTGGGATTTGGGTTCGTCTGTTATTTCGAGAAAGGTTGATAAGTCCTCAACTGCTGTCAAGATGGTTTTTACCTAGTGAGAATCATTCTCAACTGCTGCTAGGATTTAAGAGAGTTCTCTCATACTAATGATCACCTTTGAGTCCATGTTGTTGGTTGGTAGGTCTTGCCTCACACGAGGGTTAGTCTCTAGGGTTCTTACAGCACCCACAAATTTTTTTTTTGTGTTTTTCAAATCTATCTACAGGCTAAATCAAATTTACAAAATCACATCACACTAAAACACCTACATGAAATTATCTTGCAGAAAGTAAACAAACTTGTGTGAAAACGAAACAACAAAGCTTTGGGGAAACCCACTAAAGTGGATGCGTCAGGCTATCACACTATGCAAATTCCATAGTGAATTCGTCTTTGGATCTTATAGTTTCCCCTCCCCATTGTTGTGTAATGTAAAGGAAACCTGCGTACCCCTATCTACCTAGACTCCAATCCCTTTAGCACCTCCCCAACAATGGCGCCAAAATGTTAGGCAAAATATGCACTATTTAATTCAACACTTAATTGTCAACCCGAGAAGGGAGCTTGTGAGATGCAAACACAATATGTGCAGGATTTGAAGGCTTGAACTAACCTAAGTTGACTAAATATGCAGATGCGTTAACATGCAACTATATGATTTTAATCTACATGCATTACTATCATGATTTAAATGCAAGAATTTAATTTATCTATAAAAACAAGAAATTAACTAAGAACTTGAAAAATGAACTGTAAATTCAAATCTAATCTAATGTTATACTAATCTATTCTATAAAGACACGAAACGGATTAATAATTCTAATGCTATGCTAATCTATTCTATGAAAAGAAATTGCAACAATTAATCTAGGAAAGTGGTCACTTGGTCCGAAAGCAATCTAATGTAATGAAAGTAAATTTAACTATTCAGAACAGGAAACAAATCAACTAAACTATTTCATGAATGCATGAACTATATGCTTATGCAGAGATGAGAATTAACCATAAGATTAACTATGAAAGCAAATACTAAAATTAATTACGAAAGCAAATATAAAATTAATTACTGTAAAACGAGAAATTATGCTACAAGTGAAAACAACAATTAATCTATCTATTCTATGAGCAAAACTACTCTATATTTTCAAAAGAGGAAACTAACCAACTATCCTACTCTAGTTATCAAACTTATGCAATTATATAAAGCAAATTAAAACACTAACCTAAGGACCAAGTGTAAACAAATACTTTGCGAGGAATCATAAACTAATGTAAGCAAACTAGTTTAATAAATCCAATATAATCAACAACTGATCTATGAACTTAAAATGTTTAATACTAAGATTCTTAATCTAGTGATCATTAATTCAATTCGTATTTAAGATCATAATGCTAACTAAATGCAAAACTAAAAACTATCATTCAGAAGGCAATTTAAAACAAATCTTACACTACAAATTTCAAACTCAATTACAATTTAAATTACCAATTGAAAGCTATATCAAAAATCATTATTGCAAATTAAATGTTACACATTTAATTACAATTCCAAACTAAATAAAAACACTCAAAAACAAATATCCAAATTACAAACTAAATAAATTAAACTAAAGGTATAATAACTAAAATTTCGATAACCTATAAAATTGACAACTCTTATCTTTATTATAATTTTACAAATTCCATCTTAAATTAAAGTTTGCAAATGAACTAATTCTTATTACAAACTTTAAAATTTAACTAAAACTATAGTTTAATCTATGAATTTCCACAATAAATGTTGAATACCAATAAGCATTTAAAAATCGGCCTCAAGTTAAGAGATTTCACAGTTTATAAATATTAAAAGGGACTTTCATAAAACATTTTCATAAACTACTTATGCTATATACAAAAAGATAACTTTGTTGCTATACTTAAAATAGAACTACTTCTCATTTAAACATACTTAAAATATAACTACTTCTCATTTAAACACTGAAACTTATGCTGAATACAAATGGATTTTATCATTAATTAAACTTGAAATAATTAATCACTAGTTGATACCAAACTGAATATAGAGTGCTGAAAATATTAAAGATATGAACAATTCTGAAAATCTTAAAGATATGCTAGAAATATCTGTATAAAAAATAATATTAACAATTCTGGAAATGACTGCAAATTCTGAAAATTTCTGTCTAAATTTGAATCAAAGGCTGAAAGATAGACTCAAAGGAAGTTTGAGCTAATAGTGTGAATGGAGTGTTGAATGACAGTCTGTATAAAAGCGTGGATGGAAGGCTAAGAAACAGACTAAACGAAAATGTGAATGGTCGGTCGTATTAATTCTGAAAATGCAAATTACATGAAAACTAAAAGAAAATTACTTTTAACTTGAAAACTAATTTATCTATTGCAAATTACTCAAATGAAATAAAAAATGCAATTCTTTCTACTGGATGAAAGTTGCAGCAGTGAGAATCGGTTCTTGGATCCAAGATGCATGAGATAAAAATGAATCTACATGTATGAGCAACAAACCGAATTCAAGCTACAAACAATAATATTGCTGTATAAAATAAACCAAACATTACCTACGAAATACAGTTAAACAGAAATCTAGTTTCTTACTTAACAATCTAGATGAGCTCATATAACTTAACATATAGCATGCATAAATGGAATGAAACGTTTATGCAATAAGACAAGCTAGCAAGGATTTGAACATAGAGAGGAAAAATAAATATTCATGAACAGTAAGAATAGAAGACACAATACTCAGCTAAAGAAGACAAAGATGGAAATGTAGACACATAACAAAACCTTCTACCTTCGAGGGCCCCTCTTAGGAGCAAAGATTGTAGATCCACGAGCTAACCAATCACAGAAGCACGAGAAAAACAAATTTGAACCAGAGCTTCCATTATAAGAACGCAGAGCAAAAAATTACACACTTTCTCAGCCCTATGGGGCTCTATTTATATATGAAAAACCATTTGGTTTCTCAGCCCTATGGAGCTCTATTTATATATGAAAAACCATTTGGGGGTGGATAGAAGCGAATCCGCAAGTGCATGATATGTTGAAACTAATTTCTAATTTTAGAAAACGGCCAACCATATTTTCTTGAAAAGTTGGTTTCAAGGAACCACAAGCTGCTTCCAAATGGATTTGTATTTCCTCAAAATTCCTCACATGGACCAAAATAGGCCTATTCTGCACAAAACCCATGTGCCAGAATTTTAAATTTCACTTATGTTTGCCCGCAAATCATGCCCGAAATTTGCTGTCTGTTAAAAACATGTTTTTGACAGAAATCTGAATGGGCATCTGAATGAGTTCTAACGAAAATAAATCCGGTTTCTAGGCGGAATTGATGCTAGGTTGTTGCATGAGTTAATTGTTGAGTGCTGATTTGAAGCTGTGGCTGCATTTTATTGGCTCTGTCATCCTTCTTCACGTGATTGTGCACCCTCCTCTTCTTCACGATGTCTTAACTCTCCATGCACCCAATGCTTCACGAGGTGCACAAAATAAAAAAATCCCTTAGTTATATCAAAACATGAAATGGCATAGTATAAATATACTCAACATGATATGGATTTTTAAAAACTCAACGTAAACAAAATGAATGATGATTTGTTTTGAATATGAAGAATGGTAGTTAACATGTAATCAAAGTCTTCAAGGGTACTTGATAAGTATATCGCATTCCACTTTATGTTTTAATTGATTAAATGTGAGTGGGCTCCAAGATTAATTTAAGATTAAAAGAATTGTTTTAATAATTAAATTCCCCTTTTTTAATATATATATTTTTATTTAATTTTTATTTAATTTTAAACCAATTCTTAAAACTTATGCATGTGCAGGTTTCCACTAGACCGATGAGAAATAGAAGGCGAGGATAAAACAAACCAAGAACTTAATAAGAAACATGCCATTAAACCTAATGTGGAACTCAAAGTCGGGTGAAGGGCCGGATGGAGTTCTGAAACACACACTAAATGCAATAACAAATAAAAAATGATGAATTAAACTTCTTTTACATTTATAAGTTATAATTGATGAAAACATAGTAAAAGATAGACAAAATAAAAATAGATGTATTAGATTTCGGTAAATAGGACAGGAAATTGATGTAAATAAATCCATTATAAAAGACAATTTCGAGGCCCAACACATAGCAAACAAACATTTGTTTCAGCTGATATTAATTCAGATAATCACCTACTAAATCTATCATTTAATACTCGAGAAATAGAAGGCGAGGATAAAACAAACCAAGAACCTAATAAGAAACATACCATTAAACCTAATGCGGAACTCAAAGTCGGGTGAAGGGCTCGATGGAGTACTGAAACATGCACTAAATGCAATAACACATAAAAAATGATGAATCAAACTTCTTTTACATTTATAAGTTATAATTGATGAAAACATAGTAAAAGATAGACAAATTAAAGATAGATGTATTAGATTTTGGTAAGTAGGTTAGGAAATTGATGCAAATAAAGCCAATATAAAAGACAATTTCGAGGCCCAACACATAGTAAACAAACATTTGTTTCAACTCATATTACTTCAGATAACCACCTACTAAATCAATCCTTTAATACTTAATTATGAAAGCAGATAGTTAAGTATGCAATTACAGAAATTGATAAATGAATAGGTTTTAGTTTCTAGATTAGACTCTTCAAAATGATAACCACGTCATCGATGTTTTTAAACATTAATTGTCGCAAGAAAAGTTTTAAATTTTTAGGAAATTTTGGAGTATTACACACTTCGTGTTGAGCATCTCGAGGTAAAGTGAGTTACACTTAGATTTTTTACTTTACCCTTTTAGGAGAAGGAAACCATGGTCTTACCTTGCTATTCTACGTCTGATTTGTTTGATTGAAAATTGATGACCGTTCTTCTCCTAGATCGTTAGTTGAACCATTTTTTATGGATTTTGCACCCATCTTTAAGCTCCTGTTTAGTGTAGTTTCAACCAGTTCTTATTTAACGTGTAGAATTATTTCTATTAATGGTTCTGTGCAAAACAATCCTTACTTACTCGGTACTTAGATCATAGATTGCAGTGGTAGAAGTTTCATGAAAATAGGGTTAATATTGACATTATAGTTGAGGATACCTTTCACATCTTGGATTGTTGAGGGTTCTGGATTTTCAGTTTTCGTATTCATAATACAGGTGAGCAATCTCTCTATTAAGGGATACTTTTACGTTTTTCTTTTTGCACACTTTCATCATTCACTTACTTAGTCTGGGCTATGCAACATATCGTTACTCCAACAAATGGATTGGAGGCTTTTGGAACTAAAGCTCATGGGGGTTCTCGTGTAATTCCTTGTTTTACTTCTCTGTCATATCCGTAATGAAATGAGTAGATGAATACTGGAGGAATTTATAAGCTGCTGCTAGTATCTTAATGTTGTAATTAATGGAGATTTTGAGCAGTTCCTTACTACCCTGTATGTTGGAAAAAAAGGGTTGAGTGTTCAAGTTTTTACCCTTACATTTAATGAAGGATATAAATGTCTTGAGAGTAATGGTGTCACTACCTTTCTTTTGTTAGGGTTTTACTTCCTACAATTTTAATGGAGATTACAGTGGTTATGTAAATTTCTTGGTGTTTTTTTCCCATTTTTTTTACTCGAATGGTTTATTATAAGTATATGTCTGTTTTGGAAACCCTCCATTAAATGTACTAAATACATTTACTGCTTAATTTAGATTCCGACTTGTGTGCTTGGTGGCTGTAATAGTTACGGTTCTTATTTATCTAATTAGTTTAAGAATAGATTAACCCTGATTCCATGATGTCGAGTACTGAATGTAACATAAAATTTTCCATAGTCTCTTCCTCGATGTAAGTGTTAACAATTACTTTCTAGGGTTTCGTTTAGATTTAGGGTTTTATGCTCCTATCTATAACTAGGTAATAACCGATGGGGCTTTCAGTTTATGTATGCTAATACTATCTAATACCTTTTGGGGACTTGATAACTAATATAATCATTTGAAGAGTCAATATGATGTTCTTAATAACTTCATAATGATAAAGAGTACCTGGTTAGAGATTCATTAATACATTGTAGCCCTTACCCATACATTTAAAAAGAATCACTATATATATTATATTATTTGCATTGATGTAACTGGAAGCATGTTTCATGATTATAATCAAGCGAGGGTTCAATTTTCTAGTAAACATATCTTAATTATGTTTGTATTTTGAGAGAGAACAACCATGCACCATCAAACATTAGAACCTCTAAACTTTTTATTCTACAAGGTTTCCACCCCCTTGCCTAGAATCCTGAGTTTATGCCTCACTTACTACATCTTCAAGTTGCCACAAGTCTAATGAAGAGACTTAATTACTGTAGAACCTAGCACCTTTAATGTGCTCACTGGAAGTTCTACTTCAGATGGCCTCTCTCAGATGTTTAGAGACAACTCTGTGCTATTTCTCATAAAAAAATTTAGAGCCTACAGTTCTCTCAAATCTCTTCTTTTTCTTTTCTTGATTCTTTTTCTTAATCACGCTCCCTCTCTTTTTCTTTTCCTAGAACTTTAATAGCTAGCTCTCCCCCAAGAGTGGCCACTTGTCTTCGTAAAGATCGCTGAGGATTTAATTTTTCCATGCCATAAACTCAGGTTTCTGTTGCATGGCTTCGTAAGATTTTCACATTTATATTAAAGAAATAAACTTTTACAAAATTATTAATTTCTATCACACAAGTAAAATCAAATAAAGTTACTTAAAATGTTAGGAAAAAGTATTACAATTAATTTCATTTACATAAAAAATAATAAGATATCAAAACTTTTTATTTTATATTTATTTTTATAAAAATATTTATATTTTATATTTTTTTAATGAAAATTTGAAAAATAACAAAATGTGAAAATCAAAATCATTCACAATTAATAAACTAAAACAATAATAAATAAAATATGGTTAAACTTAATCTAAATTATTTTATAATTTAAATACTATAAAATAACAAACAATGTAAGTATCTTTTTATACCTGCCTCAGACAGGTATATTGTAATCGATCACAAGTCAAACTCCTTTGACTTTGCTATTAGTTGGTGTATTTTGAGGCAGTTTTAAAGAATTAAAACCTGTTTTGCAAAGTATGACTTAGGGATTTGTAAAATATTTTTTTTAATTTTGTTAAAAAACTATTTTTGTAAACAGATGATTGGTGGATAGAAGATGATGTCAGCTTTGGGATTTGGTATCTAGATTTGAGTTGACATGTAGCAACATGACGTCATAATAATAAAATTAAAAAAATAAATCAGAGCCAGCTGTTATGGTTTTTCGTCTTTTTCGTGTTCAGAGGCCAACAGATCTGCTGATTTCATTTTCAAATCGTCGCATTGCATCAGAAGGCAAGCCGAGGGTAACCATTATTCCTTCGAAGCCGTTGGTATTTTGATGCGCGAAAAAGAGGCAGAACATTCAGTCAACGGCTCCAAGTCCCCCTCCTGCAGGCCCTCCGTAGACTGCGTTTCCCCAACCGAAGTCTACATCCCGCAAACCCATTTTGGAAACCTGGGAAGCCACAAACGAACCCAACATTGTGAAGTGAGGACGCTCGTTTAATTCCATGAAGTCTATAACTGATCTCATGTACTCGTTGTTCACAGCCGTTTTCGCTTCGTTGATCAATTTCATAGCGAAAGACAGCGACGTGTTTGCGAGCTCTCTTGCTGTTGTCTTCGCACATGCCAAAGCAAACGCATTTCCGTAGAAGCCCTCAGGAAGCGGTGGATCGAATATCTTGCGGGCGTCAACGGGAAATATGAAGCGAACTTCCTGCTCCGCGGGCAGTTGGAGAGCCCTCGTTCTCGAACGCCACAGACACGCTGATAGAACTTCAAACGTTGCGGCGCCCTCGCCTCCCTTCCCGACTGCTTGTCTCTTGAGCGACTCTATCTCGTTTTTCCCAAAAAAGAATGAATTGGATTTCAAATCCTTCACGGGAAGCGTCTCATGACCATACTTGTCTTCTATTTGATCGTATGCATGGAGTGGTAATTTAATTAGACTCTATATAACCTGGAGGCACCAATGCTCCGTGTGGCTAGACATAGCCAGTCTTGAGGGTAAAGAAACGGTCAGCATTCGGGATTCAAGATATTCAGGACTACATTAATAAATATCAATTTGACAGAACACCAAAGAAGACAAAGATCCAACTCGTAAACTGCGGTTGAATCCGCTTGCCTGGCCTCGATATGAATGGCAGAGGACAATTGTGCACAAGAACAAGACGTAGGAACGCCAGAACAAACGCAGATTACACATCAACTTACTGTAACCACAAAGTCCACAATGCTTGGGAAGTAGTGGTTGTTAGGTCCGCATTCCGACGAAACTAAATCTTATCACAGTTTTGCGTACAATGCAAAGGAAAGGAACGGAAAGACAAGCATCACCGTCGACCAGTGAGCAGAGCAGAATTAGCGCGACAGAAATTCCTCTGCAAGCCAAGCAAATTAGTAGGTGATTCTCCGGAGCTCTCTTCCCAAAGTTGCTTAGTACCTGCCTCCTAAGCAACAAACAAACAACTAAGCGTTGCAGAGTAATTGATTTCGCTCATAAATATATATATGTGCAGGAGGCTTTGGAGATTTGGCAATTCAGTATTGATAATCTCCTCTAGTCATGGTGCATTGTGCGTCTGGAAGAAGCTGTGTGTTGTGGATGGAGAAGTATGTCAAAGACTGTGTTTGCGGAGTCAGAGATTATGTGTCTCTTTGTTTCGGGTTGATCAGCATTTTGAGTTGGGCTGTTGCTGAGATTCCGCAGATTGTTACCAACTTCAAGTCTGGATCCACAGAGGGAGTCTCGCTTGCATTTCTTATGGCATGGGTTGTGGGGTAAGAGGGTTTCTATTATCTTGGAGCCTAAGTTTCTCAATCGACTGTAACAAGTTTTATTTTATGTGTATGTTCACTGGTTGGAGTCTTGTAATTTGTTATGTCAGAAATTTGTTGTTATTTTTATATTTTTTTAGGCGGGGACGTCGGATTAAGGGTTTTTAATTTGTGTTCTGAATTTGTTGTTCAATGCAGAGATGTATCCAATCTTATTGGGTGTTTACTGGTGCCAACAACTGTAAGTTTTTCCTGAACTTATCTCACAAAAACGTTCAAATATGAAATAACAAAAAAAATTGACGAGAGCTTTATTGTTTAAAAGTAAAAATGCTCCACTTTAAGTTATTGCCAGACTTATCACACTGAAGCGACAAATATGAAATAACAAAAGAACGAGAGCTTTATTGTTTGAATGTAAAACTGCTGTAAAGTTTGTGAGAGTTGAATGTGTTGACTACGGACTTCAAAAAAATTCCTATGAATGTTTTCCATTGTTAGATGTGCGAACTTTACATTAATTCCTTATGTTTGTAATATAATATTTAAATTAAAAAATATGTCCGAACATTTTTTTTTNTCTCAAAATTATCCTATTGCTATATATTTTCAATCTCTTCTTAGGAGGCAGGTACTAAGCAACTTTGTTGCTTATTCCACTTGTTTAATTAGTTGTTCACTCTAAAGATGTCAACACTTGTTATTGTTGAGAATGCAATTTCATGTGAATGTTGTTGAGGTTAGAATTATTACTCCTAACCATCTAAGTTGCATCCAATAAACAAATATATGTATTTGACATTTTTCTTGCCTTATTTGAATTATTTGAAGCAATCTTATCTTGTAAATTTTTTTCAAATTTTTTCTAAGTTTTCTTTGAATTATTATCATTTTTAAGATTTATTGTAATAATGACATTTTATAACTATTGGGTGGCTATAAGCCTTGGCTTATAACTTAAGCATGAATCTCTAATAGTAAAATTCATTTGCTATTAACATAAAAAAAAACAAAAAGGAAATTTTGGATGTGTTTATTTCAGTAGGGTGTCGTACCAAGTTGGATAATTGTTGATGTTTGGTTTTAAGGTTATACAGGTTTAAAAATATTCCATAGATGTCTTTCAGATTAATGATATTTCTTATTGGGCGGTCTTAAGAAGAAACGACAGCTTAATTTTCGCCCAAGTGGCCTTCTTGAGGCAGCATGACATAAATTAGATGAAGTGCCCCTGGAGCAATGCATTTGTGCTTAAGTTTTTTGACCAACGTATGTCGGATATGCTGTGTATTATAAATAAACTATAACGGTCACGGTCAAATTCATTACAATATTCTGGTCAAAGCGAGTTAGACAGTACAATATTCTGGTCAAAGCGAGTTGTCTAACTAGGAGACTATTTTACCCTTTTTTTTTCTCAAAGCGAGTTATCTAACTAGGAGACTATTTTTTCCTTTTTTTTCTGGTTTTTAGTGATTTCTGATTATGAATTTTTATAGAATTTAAAAAAACATTATTAGATGTTATACTTTCTAGATGCTTAAAGTATTTTTGTTATGTGATTTTATTTTTATACTTAAGATCGCTAAACAAACAATAAAATTTACAAAATTAGATGAATTAAATTTATCCAATTCCAACTAAAATCCAACCAAAAAATCAAAATCGTCCAAAAAGTTACAGCTCCCGATCAAAGGGAGCTCAGTTTACCTACCACAATAAGTGAAATTGCCGTGTAGCCATCCATGGCTCAAATTTTGTCAAAAGCTTTGGCGAACGAAACAAGCAGTTCCTTCTGGAGATCCTTCATTCCGAGTAAAACATTTAGCCGTATTAGCTGTAATGTGCACAGCAATGTCGTTAGATATAGAAAACACCTCAATCACGTAGAATAACATCTGATACATATACAATGATTTCGTTTATGCGGTATAAATTTATAAAGATGGCTTTGCGTGTTGAACTAATGGAATTATTAAACTTTGAAGCGAGGATTTAGATTTTTTCTAGTTATTATTATTGTATAATCTGAACAATATAATTGGATTCCAACAACTATCAGATTTGCAGACCAGAAAAATGGTCCCAATCGTCCATGGCTTAGACACTATTTAAGTTTTAACCGCCCCCTTAACGTCAGCGTAATTGGGGAAGACAGTCAAGAACGTCACGTTTTTATCTTTAAAAGACGAGCCGGTTTTATAATCACAGCAGGATAGGTCTGGTTCTTGATCCACAATTTGTGGAGTGCTTCTATAATGGTGATCTTGGGCTACATGAAATGTTTTACTGTACTATGCTGTATTATTTTCTCTCAGTTAGTTTTGGCTGCCGTATCAGTACAAGCTGGTGAGCTGTTATCATGCCTCAAGAGAAATGCTGTTACAAATTTCACAACTGCGGCCTCTCCTTCACAGTACTATTCACTGTTGAACTTTTCTGTGCACAACCTACGTTACACAGAATCCAGTGTGCGCAAACCCTACGCTCTGATTGTCCCGCAGAGTAGGCAACAAGTGCAGAAATCGGTGACTTGTTGCATAGAACATGGTTGGGAAATTAAAGTTCGTAGTGGGGGCCATAGCTACGAGTGCCTCTCTTCTACTTCTGATGTCCCGTTCGTAATCATCGATCTCATGAATCTGGATGCCATTAACATCAATATGGCGTCCAAAACAGCTTGGGTAGAGGCCGGGGTGACTGTGGGGCAATTATACGATGCCATCGCAGACAGGACGGCAATCTATGGTTTCCCTGCCGGAGTCTGCACCACTATGGGCACAGGCGGCCATTTCAGTGGAGGAGGATTCGGCTTACTCTCCAGAAAGTATGGGGTTGCGGCCGATAATATAATCGATGCCCTGTTTATTGACGACAGAGGTAATCTTCTAAACAGAAAGACAATGGGAGAAGACGTGTTTTGGGCTCTCAGGGGCGGTGGCGGAGGCAGCTGGGGTGTTGTGGTTTCATGGACAGCGATGGTTGAAGAAGCTAGGTCATGGGGTGAGAAGTATTTTGAGCATAACTACGATAGACTTGTCAAAGTAAAGATCCTTATAATGTTTTCAGGAATTATCAGAGCATTCCTGTCAACAAGGGAGAGCCTAGACGTGCATATAAATACTTGGAATACTTCAGAGATTGGGTACTGCCGTCACGTTAAAAGATTACAAACCCAAAGATGTTTAAGAAACCTGAAGTATAATCGACATATTTATACTTACGATATCGACTACTGCTCTTTGCAAGATAGTATTGGTTGATCTACGTGTGTACACAGAACAACATTGAAAGTTCATAAACGATTTGCGCCGTGAGTTTGTAGTTGCTTTTCTTCTTAGAATTGATCCTCAAAGCTTGAAACACAAATCACAAAGTCACCTCACTATTGTTCGGTGAATATCAAATTCTACGTGATTGGTTAATCTTTGAAAACAATGTGTAAGGTTAAAATTTTTTTTATTATTAAATTTTAATTCAATAAGGTGGGAATATGCTAAATTTCAATTCAATAAGTTGGTATTATTTAATACAAAAATGACTAGTAACAATTATTAACAAGTGAAATAGGAGCAAGGCTGCTTATACCTGCCTCTTAGAAATATTTTATTGTGATATTGTATATAGTTTAAAGCTAAAAGTTAAAGAAATTATGAAACATTCAAACTTGAAACAATGTATTACTCTGATGGAATCGATTGCAAACAATTTAGAAAAACATCTTTCACTCTCCAATCACAACATTATACAATTGCTGCCCAAAACTCATAATCGTTCTACCATGTGAACTTCTCTAGAAACTAATCAATCTCCTAATCCTTTTTTTAAGAGGAAGGTACTTAGCAACTATGTTGCTATTTCCACTTGTTTACTTTTATTTTAGGCTTTATGACCAACGGAATCAGGTATATCAATTTTTGCAGAAATGGAAATTTGTAATGATTAAATTGTAATTTTTGTGATTTAGGTAGTTTGAAAATCAGTTATTAAGTAGAGTTTTAAATTGCTAAAATTGTAAATTGCCAAAATAGCAATTTCAAGCAACAATTTGGACAGTTTTTTTAATCCAAATAGCGAGGCGTTTTAATTGTATTTTATTCTACTCGAGTGTAAAAAGGGTTTTGTGGCCACTGGCCATTCTCTGGTGACTTAGGGAATGGCTTTTAATCAAAAGCAGTTTCGGGAACGTAAAACTTTTTGACTTTGAATGTATAGTTGGTTGCCAGAAGTCAGTGAAAGCTGCTTCCACGAATTCACTTTGGTCAACGGTATAGTTGAGTTGTCACGTTGAATAATTCCAAAAATCCCAGAGTGACGTTTGGTTGTGGAATTGTTTGTCAACAGTGGATAAGCCATATGATTGATACTGTTCATCTGTCGCGTGTATAGTCAGTTCGCTTATGTTGCACGAAAGCATCCAATATCATCATGTTTGCACGTTTTAAGAGGCCGATGTTGCAGTTTCTCTGTTATTTGTTTAATAAAGAAATGTTCAAGTTCTACCACTTGTCTCATGATCTTTCCAGAAATGTTCTCTGCAGCCAACACATATTTGGCCGGTCCTGTCTTGAATGTTGTTCTTCTAAGATATTGTTCCTGCTGTTTCTGCACCCGTTTCTTATATTAGACACACGTTCTAACTTTGCTTCCAAGGTTTCACCTGTGGTTGTATTGAATTGACTCGGCGGTTTACAAGAAGTCTGAATATATGTGCATCTGCATTTTCGCACTTTGTTTCGAATTCGAATTACTTACTTCACATTAGCACAGCTCGGCTTATTTCAGTTCTTGAAGAGAGATAATCTGATTTCAATTTGGATGTTTTAGAGGACCCGTATGGGAATCGCAGAAGGATCCAAGCACTCCAGGGATTTTTCAGTAAAGATAGGAGATTCTCCGAAAGGCGAAAGAACTGTGCTCGAGAATTTTCTGCAATCAAATCTAAGCCTGCCTTCGACTAGCAGCCGTTCGTCAGATGAGAGCTTTGGCCTCAACAATAGCTCAATTATGAAGTCGAACTACAACCTTCTATCATCGGGCGTCGTTTCCCCGGTGAGCTTCAGTCCCGCTTCTCCCTTTGCGATGTCGGCGTGGAGCAACGGCTCGGCGTGTCCTTCACCGTGGACATTAATGTCTCCTCTGCACTCCCCCGACTTGATGCCCTTTCTGGACGGGAGATCCTACGGATGCATAGCTACGATGGTGAGACAAGACAGCCACGTATACGCACTTGCAGTGTCTGGCGACGGCCTGCTTTACACCGGTTCTGAGAGTGAAAACATTCGTGTATGGAAACAGCCCAGTTTGCACAAATACGGCTGCTTCAAAGCTGGGAGCGGTTCTGTCAAGGCCCTGCTGATTGCACGGAACTACGTTTTCAGCGCCCATCAGGACCAAAAAATCCGCGCATGGCATCGCTCTCGAAAGAATTCTGGTGCTTGCAGGCGAGTAGGCACCCTTCCAACGATGAAAGATCGAATGCTGAGTTCAATGGACCCCGAAAACTATGTCTAGGTTCGGAGGCATCACAGTGCCCTTTGGATCAAGCACACAGACACTATTTCCTCGTTGGCCTATAACGAAGAACGGGGTGTTCTGTATTCCGGTTCGTGGGACAAAACTGTGGAGATGTGGAGAATGCGACATTGGAAATGCGTGGAATCGATCGTAGCTCACAACGATGCCGTCATTTCTATAGCCGTTGCGGATGATGGATTGCTCTTTACCGGCCCGAACCTTTCTCCGTCAATGGATATAATTTTTATTATAATTTTTATTTTTTTAATTTTATTATTATGACGTCAGGTGGACACATGTCAACCCAAATCCAGATACCAAATCCCAAGGCTGACATCACCTCCTATCCACCAATCAGCTGTTGACAAAAATTGCTTTTTAACAAAATTAAAAAAAATATTTTACAAACCCCTAAGTCTCACTTTGCAAAATAGGTTTTGATTTTTTAAAACTGCCTCAAAAGGCACCAAGTAATAGCAAAGTCAAAGTTGATCGATTACAATATACCTGCTGAGGCAGGTATAATAATATGTTTGGAATAAGTTGAAAGACATATATTTGACACATTGATAATATGTTTGGAATAAGTTGAAAGGCATATATTTGACACATTGAGATCTATACTAAATTATTAATATCTTCTTATGGATATTCCATCAGTCCAAAGAAACACTTTTGAGAATAGTCCCTCATTTTTATTTATTTATTCTCTAAGCATATTATATAATTGATTATTTTCATGATGCTATGCTACCAAATAAAAAGCTTATTTAATGCTAAGCTACCAATGAAGGTGGAATTAACAGGACAAGAGATGGAGTAATTGGAGTACAACTAAGATCTAATGTTCATCTAAATTTAATTTAATAGTTGTATAATAGTTATCCAATATAATTGAGATTAGATTTGAAGTCAAGCTAATAGTTGTAAAATCATTGGAGTTAAGCTAATAATTGTATCTAATACTTAATTTAAAAATTAATATATTAGTGATTGGAGTTGAAGTTTTAATTAAGCTAATAGTTGTATATAGTCCAATAATTGTATCATCATGATTGGAGTTTTAATTACCAAGTTGAAGTTAAAATTTAATTTTTCCAACTAGATCAATAATTGTATTTATCACATGCTAACCAAGCTATTTAAATATTATTTTTTTGAAATTGTTAATTATGAATTTTGATTGATACCCATACAATCAATCTCGATAGTACACTTATCTCATTCTCATCCATAAATGAAAAAGAATAGATGGTAGTCCACCCCAAATTTCTAAGATATAAAACCCTATAGACTTAAAAATTAATTGTTCAAACATATTTCAAATGATTTAAAATTAATGGACAATTTGGAGTGTTTGGGAATGAAGATCACGAGTTGCCAATAATTGCATAAGAAAATATAAAGAATAGAGATGATGAATGTTAATCAATATTTTATTTAGTAGAAAAAAATTGTAACTTGTTATTAATAGTAATCAAAGTTACATAAGTTCAATACACATAGTCCATCATCCTCATCACTAGTGTTAGAGCACCTCCAAAACCTACAAAATCAAACCACTTTTAACATCAATACCACAAATATTTAAACATCCATACAAAGTGTCATGGCCTCAAATCCCATAAAGACATAATTCATAGATCTCTCAATAATAAGCAGAATAATGACCAATATCAACTAGTTGATCATCAATAGCCCACACGGGTGTGGCTTATTGGCAGTTTAGTTGTTATGAAGTCACTTGTTGTAAATTCAAGGTCACGAGATCAATCCCACCCGGGTTTACCCGTGTCCCATGTCTTGCGGTGGGTGTGGGGCACCTAGGGTTATAGTGGTAGTAGGAATCGATCCCTAGACCCTGTGTCATGTGAGTACCATCCCACAGTCCATAGGCCCAAAGTCTTCTCACCGATTTAACTCCCTATATATATGCCCAAACGATATATTAGTAAATGCAACCTTTATGGAAGAAATCCTCTTCAAGAATGTTCTACTTATGCATCTCAAACAATCCCTTAGCCTAATCAATAACTACCCTAGAGTCACCAAATATTTTATTGTACAAACAATCCCTTGGCCTAATCAATAACCGCCCTAGAGTTACCAAATATTTTATTGTACAGGATTCCACATTTGTTGATGATCCATAACCATCCCAAAAATGCCAAAACCTCAATATTACTATCTTTCCCCACCGCCATCCAAAAAATTGATAATATTTTTTAATGAGTAAGACCATCCCTGCACGGCCCATTACATTCCTTGTAGCCATCAAAGTATCCAACCAAAATACCTTAAAAAAGGGCATATTATTTATGCATATGTACTTGTCTTTAAATTTAATAGAAGGATAGTCATTAAGAGCTAGATACACAACCTAATACATACAAGTTGTGACACATGTTTACAATCTTGGCCAATACATCACAGTTCCTTTGCTTCCATATCTCCCATATGAGCAACGTAGGCAAAAAAGATCATTCATTCTTAGCCACTTGTTCAGATAATCAACTACAGAGTTGCAGTCCCATGTTCCCTGAAAGCCCGATATTTATATTAAAAAATTCCATATACCTCTGAAGAAATTATAGTTAGAAAATAAGTGGTCTACAGACTCTAAATCCTCCATACAGAGAACACATCTACTAGGCCCATGAAAACCGTGATTCTGAATATTCTCAGGTAAGTATTCTATTATGTATACATAGCCAAGTAAACCACCCAATATTCAGTGAAATTTTAAGTTTCCATGGTTTACCATACCCTTCTGCCATCTGATTAAATCTCGCTTCAGCCACAATTGCATCATACGTAGTTTTCGAAGTCAGCTTACCATTTGCATTTCCCCAGTCCCAAACAAGCAAATCCATCTCATCTGTGAGCCTTATTCCCTCACCGTTAAGTGCTTGGATAAACTAATTCCATTCTTTCGTGACATCCTCCTGAAGTCCCAACTCAGATGCCTGATACCAATAAGAGTTATAGTTGTCACATGCGATCAATATCCTCACCTGATCCAACACAAAAATGCTATTTTTATGAAGTTGTAAATTCAACTAATGCGATGGACTAGTTGCACCCTCAATTCCCCCAATAGGATCAACACCCAGGAAAACCTGAATTCCATTACCAATACTCCACCCAAGCCAACTTCCTAACAAAGGAAAACCCAAAGAAGTCCCTTCCAAATTATGGACGCATTTGACACCTTTAAATTTGGCCTCCTGATCCACATAGTAACTGGTGCACCCCTTAAATATTTAGACTGTAAGGTTCGGATCCAAATCCATGAATCGAATAAACAGTTCAAAACAGAGTTCAAGAGAAAAATAATTATGTTTTATTACAATGAATTGTACAGGTACATATACATCAATAGATCAATTTCCAAATCCTACAATCGAGCTGCCGATCCTATAGTCATGCTGCAGATCCTATAATCAAGCTGCAGATCCTAAAAAGGATAGGAAACAACCATCTATAGGATAGGAAAGAATCATAGAGAGAATAGGAAAGAATGGGTAAGAATAGGAAAGAATCAGTCCATATCACAACACTCCCCCTCAAGTTGGTGCATAGATGTCACACATGCCCAACTTGCCCAAAAACTTTGAGAACACTCGACTTGAAACTGCTTTGGTGAGAATATCGGCCAACTGATCCTCTAATCGAATCTTAGGAAACTCCACGATCTCCCGATCCAACTTCTCCTTAATGAAGAATCTATATACCTCCACATGTTTTGTTCGATCATGTTGAACCGGATTATGAGCAATATCACATGCTGCTTTATTATCACAATACAGTCGAATTGGCTTCTTAGGCGGATAGCCCAAATCTTTGAGGAGAAGTATTAGCCACAATGCTTCACATACTCCAAGTGCCATACCTCTAAATTCAGCCTCTACACTTGATCGGGCAACAACATTTTGTTTTTTGCTTCTCCATGTAACAAGGTTACCTCCTACAAAGGTGAAATAACCTGAAGTAGAATGCCTGTCATCGACTGCTCCAGCCCATTCAGCATTAGTATATGCATCCACGCTTTGATAATCTTCATTTTTAGTGAATAAAATTCCTTTTCCAGGAGCAGATTTCAGATATCTCAGAATGCGCATAACTGCATTCATGTGTTGCTCACCAGGATTATGCATAAGCTTGCTAATAATACTCAAGGCATAGGTAATGTCCGGCCTTGTGTGTGCTAAGTACATCAATATTCCTACGAGTCTCTGGTATCTCCCCTTATCAATTGGTACCTGATCAGACCCAACACATAACTTCAATCCTTCTTCCACTGGTGTATCAGCGGGTTGACATGCTGACATGCCAGTTTCCTGTAACAAGTCTAAGGCATATTTTCTTTGAGATAGAAAAACCTCCTTATCATATCGAGACACTTCGATCCCAAGGAAATATTTTAAGGGGCCGAGGTATTTCATTTCAAATTCTCTGGACAAGTAATCCTGTAGAGCCTCCCTTTCTTCAGGATCATTTTCTGTAACCACCATGTCATCCACATATACAATAAGTGCAGTTATCTTACCCTGTTGTTTCTTCAAGAATAAAGTGTGGTCTGAGTTGATCTGACAGTAACCAAAGGCTTTCATAGACTTTGTGAACCTTCCAAACCATGCTCTCGGAGACTGTTTCAACCCATACAGTGACTTCTTTAATCTGCACACCTTTCGACTATGCATTTTTGGTATCATGCATCCTGGTGGGAGTTCCATGTAAACTTCTTTGGACAACTCACCATGTAGAAAGGCGTTCTTCACATCAAACTATTGTAATGGCCAACCCAAGCAGGGATAATTTTAGGGGCGAATTTTAGCCCAGTGGGCTATTTTTCCATGTTTTCTCCCAAAAAACATTCACCATTTTGCATTTTTTGAAGCCTTGTTTCGCCCAATTTTGATGGGGTAAAATTTTTTCACCCCGAAAATCGCCAAATTATTATATAAACGATATAAAATCCTTGGAAATTTAAATATTTTTTGAAACATATCGCCAATCATTTTATAGTTTCCATTTTAAGAATTGGTAATATTCGCCAACATTTATACACTTTTAAATAAGTATGGTTCCTTAAAATCATCCCTGAACCCAAGTTCGCAGCAAGAGACAACAAGACTCATACTGTATTGATTTTAGCTACAGGTGCAAATGTCTCTGTATAATCGATCCCATAGGTTTGGGTGTATCCTTTTTCCACCAGTCTCTCCTTAAAGCGTTCAATTGCACCATTTGCTTTGTACTTCACAGTGTAAACCCACCGACATCCGACTGGTTTCTTTCCTGGTGAACGGTCAACAAGTTCCCAGGTTTTATTCTCCTACAAAGATTTCAACTCCTCATTCATAGCATATTTCCACCTTGGGTCAGCTAAGGCTTCATGCACCTTGTTAGGAATAGATACAGTGGATAACTAATTTACAAATGACTAATTTGATTCTGACAAACGATGGTTAGACACATAATGACTCATGGGGTATTTAACGTTACTGGAAAGCTCGAGTTCATATGTGGGTTTAGGAATACCTCTGGTGTGACGTTGTGATAGCTGTCTTCTAAATGGTTTAGGAGCATCCTCAGCAAGCGATTAGTTTGGTGTATCAGCTTTCTGTGGTGTGAGAGACTCGGACAAGGGTGGAGCCACAACTTCAGTTTCTGGGTGTTGATCACTACTTGGATCCAAAGTCAAACCACCCACATCTAATTCACCCACTGCTTGATTCAACACTTCTTGATTCAGCACATCAGAGAGTTACCCTACTTCCGGGATGTGAACAACCACATCTTCAGAGATGTGATAATCATAGTCTAGAGTCTGAATTTCCTTCTGGTACTCCCCCTGAAGTTCAGGCTCAAAGGAAAAATACATCGAGTCTTCATGAAAAGTTACATCTAATGTAATAAACATTCGTTGGGTTGGAGGATGATAGCATCGGTACCCCTTTTTAGAAGCAGCGTATCCAAGAAAGACACATCGTAGCGCTTGAGGAGACAACTTGTTGCACTGATGCTTATGGAGGTGTACAAAAGCTACACAACCAAAGATGTGAGGAGATAAATTTGGGACGGCTGGAGCAACAATCGCTTCAGCGAGAGCCTGAGATGGTGTCTAGAAATTAATAGTGCTGGAGGGTACCCGGTTGATCAAATATGCTGCAGAGCTAAGTGCTTCTCCCCAATAGGATAATGGCATATGGGATTCTATCAATGAAGCACGGACAACCTCCAACAAGTGGTGGTTTTTTCTCTCAGCCACCCCATTCTGCTGAGGTGTATTAGGACAAGTAGTTTGATGAATAGTTCCTCGTGCTTTCAAATACTGATGAAATTTAGAACTCAAATATTCTCCTCCATTGTCACTACGGAGAACTTGAACATGTGCATTGTACTGAGTACGAACCATTTTATAAAAAAATTGAAATAACAAATTCACTTGATTTTTAGACTTCATCAAGCACACCCAAGTCATCATGGTACAGTCGTCAATAACAGTAACAAACCAATGTGATCCACCAAAGGTAGTAACTTTGGACGGACCCCAAACATCAGAATGTATGACCATAAAAGGAACTGAACTTTTATTCAAACTTAATGGAAACGAAGCATGATGGCTTTTTGCAAGTTCACAAACATCACAGCGGAAACTAGAAACATCAAATTTTACAAATAAACTAGGAAATCATTTCTTCAGGTAACCAAAGGAGGCATGCCCCAAACGTCGATGCCATAACCAGATTTCATATTTCTTCTTCTCCCCCTCAGAGCCATCCATCGTTAAAGCTAGACATAACTTGTCCGAACTCTTTAACACTAAGTCCAAGTAATACAGCTTTCCTCACCTAACACCACAACCAATCATTTGCCTCGTTCAGATGTCCTTAAACACACAAAAATCAGGCCAAAAAATTACAATACAAAGTAAGGTAGTGGTGATTGGGAAACTGACAACAGATTATAATCCAAAGATGGAACAACTAAAACAGAATCTAGATTTAAAGTATCAGTGAGCGGTAAAGACCCTTCTCCAATAATTGGGGTCGAAGAGCCATTGGCAGTGGAAACATTTTTTTGTCCGGATGGTTTAAGAGGCGAGACCTGTCTAGAATCAAACGTCATATGATCCGTCGCACTGGAATCAATTATCCATGCACTATTAGAAACAAGTGTAGAAATATTTAAAACCTTACCACCATTACTTGTCGTTGTTTCTAATACCGAGATCTGACCAGCAACACCATCCGCTGTCTTTGTTTCGACAACTGCAGCACTGGAGATCCTCTTGGAATTCTTCTTTCATGAATCGCGGATATGATCCCACCATTCTGGATACCCCACAAGTTCAAAGTAGTGGCTCTTGGTATGACCAATTTGATTGCAATGAATGCATTTGTAGGTGGATTTATCGGCACCATCAGTGTTCTTAGGCTGGCTTTGGGAAGATCGGTTCTTATTAGACCGATTTCAAGTCACCATGGCTGAAGCTTCAGATTTTTCTAGTTCTCCATTCATCATTGCAAGTCGAATAGATTCATGGTAGACCAAAGCATAACATGCTTCCAATTTGGGGATAGGATCCTTTCTCAAAATTTCACCACGGATTTGTTCGAATTCACCATCTAATCCAGCAAGAAAAATATGCACCCTTTGTCGTTGAAGTGATTTTCGGTAAGATTCAACATCATTCTCACTTTCCATAATCACCTTATCACGATGATCCAACTCACAAAAGATCTCGGTTAATTCTCCATAATACACCGAGAGTGTTCTGCCATTCTGTTTCGCAGATAAAGCCCTCTGATTCAAGACAAACACCTGCAATTCATCTCCTCCATCATAAAAAGCTTTTGAAAGAACTTTCCAAATATCTCGAGCAGTGGGTAAGCGAATATATCGCTTCATGATTTCTGGGGACATAGACATCAACAACCATCGCATACCACTTCTCGTATCCATCATCCTTCTCGGTAGGTGACTGTGAATTACCACGAATGAAAGAGAGTTTCTCCTTCTCAGCAATATGCATCTCCATGATTTGAGACCACAAATCATAGTTTGTTTCATTGAGTACAATCTCTGCATTGAACGACAAACCTTCAGATTGAATAATAATGGGACTAGATTTGGTCCCAGATGTTTTAGAATCTGAGTCGGCCATGGTTCAATGGAGAGTACTAACGATTTAAGCTTCTTGGCTCTGATACCAAGTTCAAAACAGAGTTTAAGAGAAAAATAATTCTGTTTTATTACAATGAATTGTACAAGTATATATACATCAATGGATCAATTTCCAGATCATACAATCGAGCTGTCGATCCTACAGTCATGCTGCAGATCCTATAATCAAGTTGCAGATCCTAAAAAGGATAGGAAACAACCATCTACAGGATAGAAAAGAATCATAGAGAAAACATGAAAGAATGGGTAAGAATAGGAAAGAATCAGTCCATATCACAACATAACCCTTTTCACATACTTTTATCTCTGAATGCTAGACTTTACAAATCAAGTCTTTTTATTCCCCAACCTCCAACCTTTTTCGGGAGTGCAAGCTTCTCCTAAGCTACCAAGTGGAACTTAGTATTAACCTGACCCCCTCACTAGAGAAAATTAAATATTTTCCGCCTGATGTTATTGAAAACTGTCGAGGGAACCGTGGTAAGTGAAAACCAGTACAACGACAAGCTTTGAAGCACCGATTTTACCAATGGCAGTCTGGTACACATAGACAAAAAACGAAAGCATTTTTTTTATCCTTCTATCTACCCTCTTCTCGAGCCATAACCAATATTCCACTTTGTATCCATTAGGTTTTAAAAGGTAGCTAATATATTTAAAACCTTGATTAATATTCAGTATCTTGAAAGGAAACAATAGATATCTCAGAATTTGGATGACGAAGCAAAAACATCGACTTATCAGTACTGACCTTCATCCCTATAGCCTTATATAAAACTTCAATAACTCCCTTATAATACTTCCATTCAGTCAAATTACCCAAACACAACAAGATAAACATCGTCGACAAATAGTAGATGAACAATAACTAAGGATTTGGAAATATTAATACCCTCAATTTTCTGCTTCTCCTTTGCTTCATTGATAAGCCCACTCAATATCTCCATTACCAAAATAAATAACAAATGGGAAAGTGAACAACCATGGCATAATCCCCTGCTGCTACCAAAATAGGAAGTAGAAAAACCATTAATCAATACCGCATAAGAAGCTAAAATAATACATGCCATGTTCCAATTAGTGATTTCAGCTAAGAGCCCGATCTGAATCAACATAAATCTAATAAACGACCAATCCACGTCCCTGTCATAATCCTTAACAAGGTCCATTTTTAAGATAAATGCTTGCATTCGTTTAGTTTTTACCAAATGCATACTGCACTCTTGCACAATCCCAATCCCAATAGCATCCAATATTTGTCTACTGGCCAAGAATCCAAACTGTTCATGACTAATAAATTGTTCCAATATCAAATTAATATGAGAGGAAATCATCCTGGTGATAATTTTATAAACAAGGTTACATAGAGAAATAGGACAGAAATCATTGAATGTCTCCGACCTATCTTTCTTAGGAACCAATGTGACGAAGGTTTCAAATTGCACGAGATAGTTTCATTCACAGTGGAATCTTCAATAGCATCTAGGAGATTCTGACCCACCAGCTCAAGAAAGTGAATGAAAAATTTGACATTCCAGCCATCAGGTCTTGGAATTTTATCCTTTGTAAAATTCCTCAAGACCACCTTGACCTCGTCCAGTGTTACACGTTTACCAATAGTACTACTATCTTCAGTTGTGAAGAATCTGGGCTAGCGCTTAAGTACTTTGATTTGTGCCTCTAGGTTATTCTGAGCCTTCCTGTCACGTTTACCAATAGTACTACTATCTTCAGTTGTGAAGAATCTGGGCTAGCGCTTAAGTACTTTGATTTGTGCCTCTAGGTTATTCTGAGCCTTCCTGTCTGAAAATATCAGAGGAGTGAGTAAGTACATCACCATCCTTAAGTTCCTTTTGATTCTTCAAGGAACCACCTTTTGCACTTTTGATCTCTCATATGATGTTGTTATTGCGTCTATATCAAGCATATCGCTGAAAAAACTTGGTATTAGTGTCACCTTCAAGGATCAATAAGGAACCACTCTTAAGTCACCAAGTGAATTCCTGTTGTGCCATAAACTTAGTCCTGCCTGATTCCAGATCTAACAACACCTTCTTCCTTTCCAGCGAAAACAACTCACCATCCACCTTATCACCCAAATAATATCTTCGATATCAATCAACCACCGAAGGATTTTCCTTTTCTACCTATCCCACTGAGCCACTTCAAAACTCAATAGAAAAAGATCCTTGAGCATTGAATGCATAAGAGAACCAGTACACTGACTCCCATACGACCTCCACCAGTACACCATCTTTGAACAAAAATTATGATCAGCTAGTCGTCTTCTATGAAATTTGAAAGGGTATTGGATATTCCTCAAATTAAAGTCCAATTGTAAACAAATCACTTTATGGTCTGATATCCTTGTCTTCTATTAAATTTGAAAGGGTATTGAATATTCCTCAAATTAAAGTCCAATTGGAAACACATCACTTTATGGTCTGATATCCTTGTCGGAGAAGCCTAAGAGCGCAACCTTCCAACTACATATCCCAATTCTTTAGCAATAAGAAACTTGTATAATCTCTTCGCCACACCAATCACACCAGAGCAAACATTGGACCATGTGAAAACCAAAATCGCCAAAAGAACATCAAGCAAATTGGCCGACTATAAAACTTCCTTAACGAATGGATCCAACGTATCAGACACCACCTTGAGAATATAAGACTTATAAAGTACTTGATCAACTCTTAAGTTGAATCTTTTAACTTGACAATTTATCCATCAAGATATCTATAATGAAATCTATTCATTAATTTCATATAGTTAACAAAGTATGAGATGCATGCTCAACTATTAATTTTTCTTTACAACCAATCTAACTCTTTCTTACTGAAAGTAGTATACACAACATTTACATCAATAATACTATCATTTACACTCTTTCAATTGGATGGCTACTATCCATTTCAAATAACTTTACCTTGTGAGACAGTGTATGTATAATTACGAAGTACAATTATAACCAGATTGGATTACTGGACATCAAATTGACATTACAATATTAAAGCTTATTTGAAATGGTCTACTAGATAAATAACTTATTAAATATCATTTGAACAATCATGTAAAACCAAGGAGATAATAGTGAGCATGACATAGAGAAATACACTCATAGATACTTGGCTGAAAGTTTGACTTCGTCTTTTCTCCCAAATGCACTCTATCCATTATACTTATTTTTCTGTCGAGAAGCCACCCGAACTGGTCCACTAAGTAGGAAAATACACTCATGGATACTTGGCTGAAAGTTTGACTTCGTCTTTTCTCCCAAACATTTGGCACTCTATCCAGTATACATATTTTTCTGTCGAGAAGCCACCCGAACTGGTCCACTCGGTAGGAAAAGTTACTAAAACTTCATAGACTAAGACTAGTCCTCAACCATATGTTCAAGTTACAAAGAAGTTATATATGTTTTGCAACGGTTATATTTTTTTAATATTTTATATGGTTTGTCTCAAAGATGTTGGGGGTTTACCCTACTAACCTCCAACAATAACAAGGTAGCGACCGAGGGTTGCACCCAAATCTTGAGTACTCATTTACATCGGGGAATTCAGGCATTAAGATAAACCGGTGCTGACGACTGAACCATTCCCTATCCTACTTACACGAACACATAAAAACTGAGATGCATGCTTGCTGCTCCCCTTTATTCCAGTTAACAAAATATCAAGCATAGGTACAACTTAAACAACGAATATAGAGGGTAAGCTCTCTTTCCTTTTACAGTTTACACGTAGTTGAATACAAGCATAAAAGATACGATGAATAGAGAAAACTTCCCTTATTCCCATCCATCGCAGGAGCTTAAATGCCAACTACTCCAGTTTTATAGGATTCAGTTCTAATAATGATTCCGTTTGTAAAGTTTAGTGCTTAAATGATTACATATATGTTAAAACAATAGGCGGTTCTCCATTCTACGATGGTTGTCTTCACTAATTTACACTAGACAATTCAGTATTCACAAATATGAATTACTGTAAATTTCAGATGGTCAGCCCTTTCTCAGTACCATACTTGAAACAAAACAATATATATATATATATATATATATATATATATATATATATATATATATCCACAAAAAAAAATGATTGCAGCATAGTTTTCTTTTATAAAAACTAAAAATAAAACCTGGGTTTAATTACGACTAGGTCTGCGATGCCCGCTCAGGTCTCTTTCTCCATACTTTTGAAGAGATTCCGCCTCCAAGCCGTCTCCCCATATCTCTTTAATGTCAAATTTTCTCCATAAAACAAAAAGTAGATTAAAAGGCGAATTGAGATCTTTTTCTTCATCAAGAAGTGGGGCAGTCACTTTTTTTATAACCGTTTTTCCAATAATGGACCAATGTCCATTTTTAGATTTTGTGAGAACTTCTTTTAGGAGTGAATAAAACTGTTTTATCAATAGAATTTAATATTTAATTTTCTTTTGAATACTTTATGGTTATTCACGAAGTTAACATAGGATTCGTCCTTTTATAAAAGAATACTTTATTTATATATAATGTTAACCAATTTAAAACAATTATTCTCCTAATTTTATAATAATTTGATTATTATAATCCTGTCACAATAATGGTAAATATATACACATATTTATATAAAATATCATTCAAATGAAGTACTATTTTTTGGTTTATTCTTCTTTTGTTTCATTCTGTTTGATAGTGAAGCATATAAATAACTAGAATAAGTTTACATATAATTTTTTCATCCTTTACTTATGGTGATTATAATATAGTTTTTTAGAATAAGAATACATAGATTTATTAGAAATTTTAATGAATATTTATTTGACATTTTTTTTTGTTATTAACAATATCAAAAAAATTTACTTGATTTTAAGTAATAACACTTAGTATTAATGAGTTGTTAAGGGGTGCTCGTTAATCATGTGTATACGTGAATATTAATAATTCACTTTTTCCTCTAGTGTTTCATCAATGACATCGGTCACCAACTAGTGTCTTCAATTGCTACTCCTCCTAGTGGATTTATGCCCTTTTCATTTTAGTTGTGTTCGAGACATTTACCACCATACACACTCATTTTGGTCAATTTGGCCTAGTTAAACCACTATCTTAAGTTTTATTGATTTAATTGACATTAGAGGAGCACTATATGACATCAGCAGGAGCACACAGATGCCTACCTTCAGTCAAGGAGGCTAACTTATCCTTCTCCTACATTCGAGGAGGCTAACTGGAGCACTCTGGGGGTGATCTGAGTGTTGTAAATACACTTTATTGCTAACTGATGGTTACAATCAGTTAAACAAAGCAGCAAGGGTGCCTCCCTTCATTAAATTGATTATTTAATGATTATTTAATGAACTGAAATTAATAGGGGCACCTCCGACCACTTCTGATGGTCAGTTACACTTCAGTTAACCTCATCGGGGTTCATTGGAGTCATTGATGCACTACCACTTGTTGGTTGGATTGCAGTGACATGTGTCTGAGCTACTTTCAGTTGGACTCAGTCATTTATTGCACTTCGGCTTCATTTAGGGCTCAGTTGAGTCAATTAGGGTTTTGATCAGTGGCTAACTTGAGTGTTCACTGTGGCTTACATTCAGTTAAGCTAGACTCACTCATTCAATTCAAATGACCTCCTTGGGAATTCAAATTGTCTTGGCATTCATGCATCTAGCATGATCATTGTATTGTATCATCGTTCTTTCATTTGATTATACAGAGCTGCTACTTCCATTGCAGCACCATTTTGCCAATTTTATGCATATTTGTCTGAATTCTTTGTGAGACCGTGTTTTCAGTTCCTAGACCACTGTGACAAATTAATAAGTTGAGTCAAGCCCATGAGTCCCCTAATTCTACAAAATAAAATTACAACTTAAGGAATTCATAAAACATTATTTACAGTGATATTAGTGACCTTGTGTTCTCGCCCAAAAGTTGCACAAATACATTTACCTTGTATTTTCCATTACCTAAACGTCGGAGTAGCATAGAGGATGTTACAAAGGGGCAAAGAATAAACATGTTGAATAAACTTAGCAATTGTTGAGAAGGTGCAAAGAAACAGTAAAAAGAAGTATAAAATAAACTAAGTGTAAAGTAAATGTAATGAAGTAGCCACACAGAGAATATGAAATATATGTCATGAAAATCTCTTTCTTAATCATTGAAATTCCATGAAAAAAATAAAAAAATAACAATAACTTTGGGTGATTCACTTCACGCATTTTCCAAGGAAAATGTTTCACTATAAACAATGCAATGGATAACCTTTTTCTCAAATAAAGAAATGATAAAATGTTGATGCAAATAAAGAAAATAACAAAAATTATGCACTGAGGGAAAATAGAATAATGCACTTAATTATCTTCACTTTCTGTTATTCATTCTTGCATGTAGCTTCTCTCTACTGTGGTCTTTGTTGTCACACATCTAATGAAATTTTCTTGCACCTAGCTTGTCACAAATCAAAATTAGAAACCAAATTTGCTTCAAATGCAAGCTTAAATTCCTTCAAATTTAAAGGAGTAAGTTTCTAGATGGTCAAGAAAATAAGAGTTACAAGGAGTACTTAGTTTCTTGGAAGGACTCAGGAAAGAATAGTGTTTTGGATATGCAACATGGATATGAAAGAGAGTTTGGAAATGTTATTGATACATTGTTGTAGGGTTCTTGAAATCCATCCTATTAGCATGATACTCGGCATTCAAATTTTACTAGGGGGTTTTGATGTAGGATCATCCTTGCATACCCAAATGTTTTATTTTTAGTTTCAATTCTTTTAGTTGTTCATTTAGTTGGTTTGACACCAATAAGTTATAGTTGCATTGAGCTGAGTTAGCATGATTTCACATTGTGCATTCAATTCATTTAGATGTTGCAACTTACAAAGAACTAATAGTAACTCAAGACCATATTATAAGAGGGAGTTGTTAGGGTTTAATGGATCGCCATATAACACACCAAAATAAAAGTTTCTTAGTTTCTTTTTCTCTCCATGTGATTCATAAAGGTTTGTAGTGCGTAGTGCATATCTCAAAATGTTGCTATTTTAGGTTGGTTTTTTATAATATTTTAATATAAAATATAAACTTATTTGATTAGAGAAGTTAATAATTTTATATTTTTAATTTATTTTTGTTTAATTTACAAATTCAACCCAATAAATATTATTCAATTTTCATATTTACTAACACAATATATATTATGAAATTTTGGTAATAAAATTTTTGGTCAAATTATGATTTGTTATTATTAAAATTTCATTTTATATTATATGAATGGATTCAACAACCTCAAATATCTATATTACACTCTCAAATTATCAACAACTTATAAATATAATTCCAACATTTAACAAAAAAAACTTTAAAAAATTTCAAATTATAAGACAAACTATTTTTTTCATTACAACTAAGCAAGGTCCCACCTTGCTTAGACACCACTCAATGTCGTTAGATCACAATCCCTCCTTATATTTGATCTATTCTAAAATAAAGTTAGATTAACATTTAGTTTAATTGGAAATCAAATTCACATTTAATTTAGTCCAATCAAATGATCAAATTATGTCACTTCTTTGTTTCTAATTTAATATAAATAAATAAAATTTGAAATTCATAACCTATAATTTCTTTTGATAAGTTTTCACTTTAATTTTTAAAATTTATTTCACTATTTATTTTAATGTAAAGTTTGGTGAATATTATCTTGTTTGGTTGTGAGGTATGGGGTGCAACATTTCTAGAGCATCTTGAAGGAAGATTGAGCAAATCCATAAATGGTTTATAACTTATAACTTTAAAATTAAGAGCAATATGCCTTATCCTATTCTCCTCATAGAAGTGGTTCTTTCCCCATTGAGAGCATGGCTATGGCTATGTACCTGATGTAGAGGCTTGGTTAAACAATTGGGGCATTGATAAGTGACGAAATTTTGCAGAACATTGATAATGTCAAAAATATTATTACTTCTAAGTTTAAGGAGAAATCGTGGTGTGAGAAAAATTTAGCGGTTAAGAGAAAATTAAGAGACTATAAGGTGGTCATTAATCCTAATTTGGAAGATCAAAAATATCTCTCGGTAGTAACTAGCTCACAGAAGAATATTAATATAGTCAAGATTAGAAGATAATCTCATGAACTCCATAGCGAAACAAGACGTTGGTCTATTCCTAAAACTCTATGGGCGGAAAGCTGGGTTTTCTATATGTTTGAGTCTATGAACGTTGAGGATGAAAATCAATTTTTCTTAGAGTGCCCTACTTACACCCACATTAAATTTGAGTTTCATAGTATTTGCTACAATACAAACCTTTATAACCTCCTAACTTGCCAAAACTATAGTGATCTTGGAAAGCTTCTTGGTAAGTTTTTTGAGCACAGTAACAAGATTTTAAACTAAACCAAGTATTATCCTTCTTAAGGTACGATATACCAAAGTTGGTTACAGTGGACGTTAATCATCATCATCATCAATAAACTACTATTATTAAACATTTTTTATTTAAATATAAATTAGTAAAATAATATTTACATAATTAAAACAAAATTGAAATTCATAAACTCCAACTTCCTAAGTTTGCACTTTTTATTTATTTATTTTTAATTTCAATCGTTACTTTGTAATGAATGTAATAAACTACTCATTAGATGAAATTTCAACTCAAAATGGGCCTTTTAACTCTAATTCAAATTCCATATTATCATGTCTTAGCCAATGAAATTGCTTTAAATTTTAAATACCCTATAGGTATTAAACAAATTTTTGATATAAATTTGGGGATAGGTATCATAAAAAAACTACTTTTTTTGTTCGTATTTTCAACATATCTCCCTGTGTTTTTACTCAAATTTCGATCAAGAGAGCTCGTTGGATGCATAATTAAATTCTACATCCAAGTAGTACCCACTCGGCATACTTTTTATAGACCTCGCTACCCCAAAAACAAGAAATACCTGAAAAATGTTATGGTGATGTTATCATCACGTTTTTTCAGGGATTTCTTGTTTTTGGCAGAGCGGTATCCGTCAAAAGTATGCCGAGTGGGTACTTGTTGGATGCAGAATATATTTCTGCATCCAATGAGCTCTCTCGATCGAAATTTGAGTAAAAAAATAGGGAGATATGTCGAAAATACAAACAAAAAAGTTTTTTTTTTCTTCCTCCAAAATTAATAAATATTATTTTATTCTTTTAACTATTATTTTATTAATTTTCCTTAGGAGGCCCATTTTGAGTTGAAATTTCCTCTAATGATTATTAAATAGTTCTTATTTTAATTTAAATTTAAATTAATGATAATTATAAAATAGTATTAATGTATAATAAAATTTAAGCATATACTATATTTTGTTCATTTCTAAATGGTAAAATTAATCATAATTTAGTTGCTAAATTCTCCAAAGTAGGGATAATGATCATTAACTCTTAAGGATAATCATTATTGTCTCTTATCAAAAGGTGAGTTGACTCGTTAATTGTATTCAAATAAAACCATACCAGAATTAACCCAATCATGTTTAGTAGAGTCTTTTTCCAAAGGCAACATAACATAATATACTATTGTAGGGCTGGTGCAAGCTAATGAGGGACTCTTTTGATGTGTCAGATAATATAGAAAAATGCAAAAACATCCCTCAACTTACTACAGGGATATTTTGAGATACTTATACTTTGAATCTTGCTTTGAGTATAAAAGATGGAATGTAGGAATTGAATCACATTTCCGAAAATATAAATTTTATCAATTGAAAATGTTCATAACTATCTCAAGTTTGAACTTTTCTTATAGGTACTTTTGTTGGGGAAAATGATAAAATATATGTCTTTGTGGGTGCAGCCTTTGAGTGCCTAAATTATGGAGTCAACCTACAAAAACTGGTAGATATACAGAGAATAAATGGTGTGACACTATTTTTTCAAAATAAATTTAATAATTTTAATTTTAATTTTGATGTATTTAAGTAATCGAACCCCGAAAATAGTATGCCAATTGTGGGTGCAGCTTTGAAGGTCTTAATGCAATTATCATGGAACATTTTTTTATAGCATGTAGAGGTTGGCGTCTAGTAGTGCAACATACAATTTTTTTTAATTGCTTGAGAAACCAAAAAGTTATGGAAAAAACAGTAATAGTGTGTTTTTTGAGTTAATGAGTAATGACATAAGAAAAATAGAAAAATATAATATTAAAAAAAACAAATTACATATTTGGAATCTGCAAAAAAATGCTATGTAGGTCTAAAACATCATAATAAATGATTGTGTAGCGTACTGTAATGAGTGGTGAAACACATGGATATTTAGAAAATAGGTGAGATGCCCAATTAGCTATGGTTAGCATATTCCATAGCATAGGTTTGGCTAACTCGAAGCTAACTCGAAAGAAAACACATAGCAAGAGGGATGATACCCATACACGTGACAAGGCTTAGTCTTAGTGCTAAGAAACATGAGTGCATTTCTTTTAAATTCAATTTCTAACTCCCACCCAAAAAACTTGGTGGCAAAGAAAATGTATGTGTGATGTAAAACTACGAACTATAAAATGTGCACACGATGTATACCTATATATCTGTATAACTATAACTATAATCAATACAAATATATTCTCTATGACACTAAGGACTAATAAGGGTTAGACGAAAGGGGGGAGATAGAGAAAGAGAAGAGTAGGGGGGTGAGAGGAGACAATAAAAGATATAGATCAAGGGGGTTAGGGGTTTGGGGAGGAGTTGGGTGGTTAGAGAGAATAGAGGGTATAGGTGAGAAGTGGGGGGGTTGGGGTCAGAGAGAGAGAGAGAGACTCAGATAAAGGGAGAGATATGGACAGGTGGTTATTAGCATGGGGAGTGGGATTAGGAAAGACATTTAAATAGAGTAGGTGTTAGGGATAGAAGAGTAGGAGAGATGTATAGAGAGGAGGGGTTAAGGGCGGGGGAGTATGAGAGAGATAGAGAGGAGGGTTTGTTAGGGGATTAAAGGTAGAGAGGGAGGGGCTAGTAAGGGTTAGAGAGAGAGGAGGGGGTAGGTGGGTTAGCTGTATGGGGAGGCGTAGGGATGTGTACCTGTGTGTGTGTGTGTGTGTGAGAGAGAGAGAGAGCAAGGAGGTGGGGTGTTAGGGGGTGGGGGGGAGAGAGAGGGGTTAGGGGTATTAGAGGTAGGGGGAGTGTGAGAGAGATAAAGAGAGGGGGGTTAGAGGTAGAGAATGGGGGGGTTAGGGGGTTAGGGATAGGGGAGTAGGAGATAGATAAAGAGAGGGGGGTTAGAGGTAGAGAATGGGGGGGTTAGGGGGTTAGGGATAGGGGAGTAGGAGATAGATAAAGAGAGGGGGGTTAGAGGTAGAGAATGGGGGGGTTAGGGGGTTAGGGATAGGGGAGTAGGAGATAGATAAAGAGAGGGGGGTTAGAGGTAGAGAATGGGGGGGTTAGGGGGTTAGGGATAGGGGAGTAGGAGATAGATAAAGAGAGGGGGGTTAGAGGTAGAGAATGGGGGGGTTAGGGGGTTAGGGATAGGGGAGTAGGAGATAGATAAAGAGAGGGGGGTTAGAGGTAGAGAATGGGGGGGTTAGGGGGTTAGGGATAGGGGAGTAGGAGATAGATAAAGAGAGGGGGGTTAGAGGTAGAGAATGGGGGGGTTAGGGGGTTAGGGATAGGGGAGTAGGAGATAGATAAAGAGAGGGGGGTTAGAGGTAGAGAATGGGGGGGTTAGGGGGTTAGGGATAGGGGAGTAGGAGATAGATAAAGAGAGGGGGGTTAGAGGTAGAGAATGGGGGGGTTAGGGGGTTAGGGATAGGGGAGTAGGAGATAGATAAAGAGAGGGGGGTTAGAGGTAGAGAATGGGGGGGTTAGGGGGTTAGGGATAGGGGAGTAGGAGATAGATAAAGAGAGGGGGGTTAGAGGTAGAGAATGGGGGGGTTAGGGGGTTATAGGTAGAGACAATGAATGTTAGGGGGTTAGAGGTAGAGAATGGGGGTGTTAGGGGGTTAGGGGTGGGGGGAGTAGGAGACAAATAGATAGAGGAAGGCTAGGGGTAGGGAGAATATGACAGAGATAGAGGGCAGTGCTAGGGGGTTAGTTCCTAGTAACATTTGTCATTTTTGTAAAGAAAAAAGAACTATGGAAAGGGGATATGCTACACTAGTTGAATGCCATATTTTTCAGCAATAAGACAACAATGAAATATGGAGAATCCCTATGGCTATTTTGGCACCCTAAAGGTGCATGGTTTAGGGATTAGGGATTAGAGGGGTAGATATGAGTGGTTTGTATGGTGTTGTCAAAGTTTTATCGCTCTTGAATGTTTATTATTGAATTCTTGATAAAAAATATGTGTTCTTTTCTCCACAATATGATCATAGTAGATGCCTATATCATTGGTCTCACAAAAATGGAGATTCCATGTGTGAATTGTGCTATATATATATATATATATATATATATATATATATATATATTCTTACTATTATCATTACCCTACTGTAATATCTTGATTTGGTAATTTCTTGATAATTATATTTTTTAGAACTTTAAAAATCTAGTGGAAAACTAAACGCATATGTGGTATATAACTAAGAGCTTTGCATGCAGTATTGTTCACAAAATCATGTGTGTGATACGCACTAGTACAACGTTATTGTATACGATACTAAGGATTAGTAAGGTTTAAGGGGTTAGAGGTAGTGAGTGGTGTTAGGGGGTCAGGGGTAGAAGGAGTAGGAAAGAGATAGAGATAGGGAGGGGAGGGGAGGGGTAGGGGGAGTACTTGAGAGAGAGAGAGAGAGGATAGAGGGGACTATAAGAGATATATAGAGAGAGGGGACTGTTAGGGGGTTAAAAGTAGAGAGGGGGGTGTTAGGGGGTTAGGAGTAGGGGAAGCATGAGAGAGATATTGTTGGGCCTGGGACAGAAGGGAATAAATTATATAGAATTCTGCCTAAGTAAGGGAAAAAGAGTATACGGAAGAAGAAGAAGGAGTTGTGACATAGGAAACAACATCAAAGAAGAAGGGAAGGATGCTGTGACAGAAGAGGGAAGTAAATGAGATAGGTAAAGAGAAGGCGCAAGACAAGGAAGCTGTGCCATTTTTGTAAGCTACGACAGAAGGACATAGAAAGAGACGTGATGCCATGGTAGAATATTCATAGAAGCAGGCGTGAAGATAAGGTAACGGTCAGAAAGTGACAGGAGGCATGATGTTGAGAAGCAGCGACCCTTACTGATTGTGGGTACGAGCTTGACTGGAGCCGGCAGAAACCACATGCGTAAAGGCATTTTTGTAAGTCAGGTCGATAGCACCTTTTTGGTCATATATTGCTAGAATAGGAAAGACATCTTGTGGGTTGAAGATAGTAAGGCGGTTGGGATATCGACTGAGGTTGAGTCTATTAGAGTATGTATCGAGTCATTTTTGAGTCTGTAACAATAATGTATGGGTATATATCGAGTATGTAATAATGCTATAAAAGGATAAACCCATGTTGTACATGGGTTAGTCGGTTAATCAGTTAGCCCATTAGCTATTTCTTGTTTAGACGATTTTGAGCTCATTAGAGGATACAACAGTTTTGAGTAAGGGACTCTGGATCGCTGAGTTCATCAGAGTAGTGGATCTGCAGCTAAGTGCGCAAATAGATAGAGAAGGTCGAGTCGATCCAGGCTATGTGCAGATCACTAAGTAGGAGTAGAGTAGAGTGATAAATATAGAGAAGAGTAGAGAGCATGAGAGGGAGGAGAAGTCTGTAGAGATAGAAGAGAAGATCTTTATCTTTATCTCTGTAGAACAAAGCCTGTAGCTTTATGTACAGACAAAAGGTGCATCTATTTCCTCATGCTAATGCTAGATGAAAAGCACCTTGTGGTTTTTCCCCGGATGGTTTCCACGTTACATGTTGTGTATATGTGTGAATTTTGAGTAGCTTAGAAAAGTGCATATTTACTGTGTTTAAATGATTGATTGGTTATTATGCTTTAAAGAGATAACTGTATGAATTTTTTATTTCAAGTAATGAATATGTTGATGATGCTTGTTCACTATGCATTTGCATAAGATTGCATAAATAGGGGCGAGTAATTCTTAAGTGTTGATATATAAAGTGCAAACCACCAACCCACCTTCCTAGTCTTCATTGGAAACCTTGGCACACGGCCAAGGACTTGAACACCCTTCCACACAAACTGCGGAAACGTGGTTCTGGCAGTTATCCATAGAACTAAGATATCTTGGGTGAGACGGAATTTGTGTCGCAAGTTCTGGCAGTTATAATACTTCCATTCAATCAAATTACCCAAACAAAACAAGAGAACATCGTCTACAAATAGTAGATGAATAATAACTAATGATTTGAAAATATTAATACCTTTAATTTTCTTCTTCTCCTTTGCTTCATTGATATGCCTACTCAATCTCTCCATTACCAAAATAAATGACAAAGGATAAGTGAACAACCCTAGCGTAATCCCATGTTGCTATCAAAAGAGGAAGTATGAAATCCATTAATCAATACCGCATAAGAATCTAAAATAATACGTGCCATGATCCAATTAGTGATTTCAGCTAAGAGACTGATCTGAATCAACATAAATCTAATAAATGAATAATCCGCCCTGTCATAATCCTTAACAAGCTCCATTTTTAAGATAAATGATTGCATTCGTTTAGTTTTTACCAAATGCATATTGCACTCTTGCACAATCCCAATAGCATCCAACATTTGTTTACTGGCCAAGAATGCAAACTGTTCATAACTAATAAACTATTCCAATATCAAATTACTATGAGAGGAGATCATCTTGGTGATAGACGAGATAGTTTCATTCACCGTGGAATCTTCAATAGCATCTAGGAGATTCTCACCCTCCAGCTCAAGAAAGTGAATAAAATTTGACATTCCAACCATCAAGTCTTGGAATTTTATCCTTTGTAAAATTCCTCAAGACAGCCTTAACTTCGTCTAGTGTTACACGTTTACCAATAGTACTTCTATCTTCAGTTCTAAAGAATCTGGGCTAGTGCTTAAGTACTTTAATTTGTGCCTATAGGTTATTTGAGCCTTCATGCCTGAAAATATCAGAGAAATGAGTAACATCACCATCCTTAAGTTCCTTTTGATCCTTAAGTAACCACCTTCTGCACTTTTGATCTCTCATATGATGTTGTTATTGCGTCTATATCAAGCATATCAATGAAAAAACTTGGTATTAGTGTCACCTTCAAGGATCAATAAAGAACCACTCTCAAGTCACCAAGTCAATTCCTGTAATTCCATAATATTAGTCCTGCATGATTCCAGATCCAACGACACCTCCTTCCTTTCCACACAAAAAAAAACTCATCATCCACCTTATTACCCAAATCCTCAATAATATTTTCGATATCAATCAACCACCGAAGGATTTTACTTTTGTACCTATCCCACTTTTTCGATATCAATCAACCACCGAAGGATTTTACTTTTGTACCTATCCCAAAACTCAATAGAAAAAGCTTCTTCAGCATTGAATTCATAAGAGAACCAGTACACTGACTCCCATACGACCTCCACCAGTACACCACCTTCGAACAAAAATTATGATCAGCAAGTCGTCTTCTATTAAATTTGAAAGGGCATTGAATATTCCTCAAATTATAGTCCAATTGTAAACAAATAATTTTATGGTCCGATATCCTTGTCGGAGAAGCCTAAGAGCGCAACCTTCCAACTACAGATCCCAATTCTTCAGCAATAAGAAACATGTATAATCGCTTCGCCACACCAATCACACCAGAGCGAACATGGGACCATGTGGGAACCAAAATCGCCAAAAGAACATCAACCAAATTGGCCGACTCAAAAATTCCTTGAAGAATGGATCCAACGGATTAGACACCACCTTGGACCCCCAAAATTTATCAGCCAACAGTGTTAAATTGAGATCACCTTCTACAATGATTGAGGGGTCATCTAATAAGCCCTCATTCTTCACCTTTTTCCCAAAATGTCTTTCTACTATTACAAGGGGAATAAACATTGAGAATATTAACCTGCGCTCCAAACCCTTAAATTTACCAGATGCTTTGATACCTGCAGAAGTACAAAAGGTGGGGAAATCAGCCTTCACTGGGTTTCGTGCCACAATATAACCCCCAGATAAACCAAATGCATCGAACTCACAAAATCTCACTGGGTTTCGTGCCACAATATAACCCCCAGATAAACCAAATCCATCGAACTCACAAAATTTCCATGTCGGTTTGATTTTGAGAAAGAAATATGACACAACCACACGCGACACCACAGTCCCAGAACACAGGAAACATCCGACACAACTCATTCCATGAGCCTCCTAAAGGAAGTTCTTTTGGGAGAACTTACAATCTTCGAATATTGAAGGAAATAACAAGCATTAAGGCACACCCGCAAAGGGAAAAGGGCAAAGAATAAACATGTTGAATAAAATTAGCAATTGTTGAGAAGGTGCAAAAAAACAATAAAAGGAAATATACAATAAACTAAGTGTAAATTAAATGTAATGAAGTAGCCACAAAGACAATAGTGAAATATATGTCATGAAAAGCTTTTTTTCAATCATTGAAATGTCATGAAAAAACAAAAAAAAATAACAATAATTTTGGGTGATTCACTTCACGCCTATTTGAAGGAAAATGTTTCAATATAAACGATGCAATGGACAACATTTTTCTCAAATAAAGAAATGATAAAATGTTGATGTAAATAAAGAAAATAACAAAAAATATGCATAGAGGGAAAAGAGAGTAATGTACTTAATTAGCTTCACTTTCTGTTATTCATCCTTGCACGTAGCTTCTCTCTAGTGTGGTCATTGTTGTCACACATATAATGAAATTTTCTTACACCTAGCTTGTCACAAATCAAAATTGGAAACCAAATTTGCTTCAAAAGCAAGCTTAAATGCCTTCAGATTTAAAGGAGTAAGTTTCTAGATGGTCAAGAAAATAAGAGTTACAAGGAGTACTTAGTTTCTTGGAAGGAATCGGGAAAGAATAGAGTTTTGGATATGCAACATGGATATGAAAGAGAGAGTTTGGAAATGTTATTGATATATTGTTGTAGGGTTCTTGAAATCCATCCTATTAGAATGATACTCACATTTAAATTTTACTAGGGGGTTTTGATGTAGGATCATCCTTCCACACCCAAATGTTTTCTTTAATTGTGCATTTAGTTGATTTGACACCAATAAGTTATAGTTGATTTGGGAGAGCTAACATAACTGCACATTGTGCATTCAATTTATTTAGATGTTGCAACTTACAAAGAATTCATAGTAACTTGAGACCATATTATAAGAAGAATTTGTTAGGGTTTAATGGATTGCCATATAACATACCAACATAAAAGTTTCTTAATTTCTTTTTCTCTCCATATGATTCATAATCAGGTTTGTACTTACATTTAGAGCGTGGTGCATATCTCAAAACGTAGTTATTTTAGGTTGGTATTTTATAATATTTTAATATAAAATATAAACTTATTTTATTAAAGAAGTTAATAATTTTAGATTTTTAATCATATTTTTGTTTAATTGACAAATTCAACACAATCAATATTATTCAATTTTTATATTTACTAACACAATATATATTATGAGATTTTGGTAATAAAATTATTGATCAAATCATAATTTGTTATTATTAAAATTTCATTTTATGTTATATAAATAGATTCAACAATCATAAATTTTTATATACACATAGAAAGTATATTTTCAAATTCTCAACAACTTATAAATATAATTCCAACGTTAAAACAAATTATAACATATTTAAACTATGTTTTTCATTGCAACTAGGGAAGGCCCCACCGTGCATAGGACACCACTCAATGTCATCATATCACAATCCCTCTCCCTATATTTGATCTATTCTAAAATAAAATTAGATTAACATTTAGTTTAATTGGAAACCAAAGTCACATTTAATTTAGTCCAATCAAATGATTAAAACATGTCGCTTCTTTTTGTTTCTAATTTAATATAAATAAAACAAAGTTGAAATTCATAACTTACAATTTTTTTTGATAAGTTTGTACTTTAATTTTTAAATTTTATTTTACTATTTATTTTAATGTAAAGTTTAGGGAATATTATCTTGTATGGTTGTGAGGTACGGGGTGCAACATTTTTAGAGAATCTTGAAGGAAGATTGAGCAAATCCAGAAGCAGTTTATAACTTATAACCTCAAAATTAAAAGCAATACACATTATCCTATTCTCCTCATAGAAGTGGTTCTTTCCCCCATCGAGAGCATGGCTATGTCTATGTACCTTATGTACAAGCATAAGATAAATAACATGGGAAACGAGAGACTTCCTAAAATTGCTTTAAACTCAAGTCAAAACCAATTATGCCTCAAGCGGCGTTGGTGTAAAGATACCATGGCTTGGTTAAACCATTGGAGCATTGATGAAAATGACATTTTGCATAACATTGATAATGTCAAAAATATTATTGCTTCTAAGTGTAAAGAGAAATTGCAATGTGAGGAAAATTTAGCGGTTAAAGGAAAATTAAGATACTATAAAGAGGTCATTAATCCTAATTTGGAAGATCAGAAGTATCTCTCGGTAGTAACTAGCTCAAGGAAGAAAATTAATATAGCCAAGATTAGAACATACTCTCATGAACTCTATAGCGAAACAAGACGTTGGTCTATTCCTAAAACTCTATGGGCGGAAAGGGTTTTCCATCTGTTTGAGTTTATGAGCTTTGAGGAAGAAAAACACTTTCTCTTAGAGTGCCCTAATTACACCCACATTAGATCTGAGTTTCATAGTATTTGTTACAATACAAACCTTTATAACCTCCTAACTTGCCAAAACTATAGTGATCTTGGAAATCTTCTTGGTAAGTTTTTTTAGTACAGTAACAAGATTTTAAAGTAAACCAAGTATTATCCTTCTGAAAGAACGATAAACCAAAGTTGATCTAAGTAGACGTTAATTATCATAGTTTAGTATTATTAAAAAAAATTGATTTAAATATAAATTAGTAAAACAATATTAACATAATTAAAACAAAATTGAAATTCATAAACTCCAACTTCCTAAAGGTTTGCACTTTAGTTTTCTTTTTTAAATTTCAATCGTTACTTTGTAATGAATGTAATAAACTACTATTATTAAATAGTTCCGATTTTAGTTTTAATTTTAATTAATGAAAATTATAAAATAATATTAATGTATAATAAAACTCAACTATATAGTATATTTTGTTCATTTCTAAATGGTAAAATAATCATAATGTAGTCGTTAAATTCTCCAAAGTGAGGATAATGATCATTAACTCTTAAGGATAATCATTATTGATTCTTATTAAAAGGTGAGTTGACTCATTAATAGTATTCAAGGAAAACCATACCACATGAAACACTACTGGATTTTGATCCAAAATCCGACGGTTTTTTCTGACGGCGCATGGATTTTTTCTTTTAACCGTGCCAAAAATCAGAAAGATTAAATTTTTTTTTGAAATGGTGGGGATAAGTGTCGCTTAAGCGACGGCATTTCTCCTAGGTGTCGCTTAAGCGACGGCGCAAAAATATATATCTTCCTAAGTGTCGCTTAAGCGACGGCTATCTTCCTAAGTGTCGCTTAAGCGACGGATCTAATTTTTATTTTATGATATGACCTATCATCATGGTTATAATCTTGAGTTTCAAACATTTTATATATTGTATTGGAACTCGGGTTCCAATCTTTTGAGACCCGACAACACACTGACATTGCAACATATTCTTCAATTGTCATGCTCCATCTCCTATAACTTTGGTGTGTAGTCCCTCTCCTCCTTGGGAAAGTCCAACCACAAGGAGGGTTTGTTTCTTGATTTGCAATCCATTGTGTTAATGCTTGCACATAGTATATGAATTTTGCTTCCAACCTATAGAATGTGATTCTTGCAGCAACATTCCAGATGTTAGTAGTTATGCAATAATAAGATCCAGAAAAATTTACAATATTGGGTTTTTCACATTGGTTTCATTTGTGTGAAGAAAATCAGCATCAAGCTTGGGAAGAATGACTACGCTGAAAAAGTTTTCTTTTAAATTGGCTGGAGATTCACATCACGCCATTATTACATCAACAAATATTGCTATGTGTAACATTTACTTGTCAATGGATATTGTTTTATTTTCATTGGGAAACTACTTATACTTTTATATAAATTGTCTTCATGTTCATTTTGACAAAACCTACTCGATAACATTTGAGCAAATAGTCTTCCAAGTCATCTCATTAGATCCTTGTAGAAGGTGAGTTATAAATTGAGGATTGATTCAAATAGGTAATGCACAGAGTAGCTAGCAATATATATTTTCCATAGAAAACATCAAAGGATATAGAGGTGCAAAATACTTTGTTGGGTGGTCTCTTTTCTCATGGTTTGTAGGGAGTCCAAGGAATAAGACAAAACAAGGTAGAGAAAAGGTTTAGATCAAACATATAATATTAAAAGGGTTGTTTAGATTAGTATGTAGCATAGTTTTGGCATTTTAAAGATGATCTAAGTCATTCCTCTATCTATGGGTAATAATGATGATAAGGGTGTTGAACTTTGAAACACTCATGGATGCCTATTTGCTTATACTACTGAGTTTATGGAAACAAGGATGGGAATGTAAAATTTTCTCTGATTTTAATCAATCAAATCTATAAGGAAAATTATAATTTATGGAAACAATCTTAATTATATTCCTGGATGAAGGAACCCAATTAATGAAAACTAAAACAATGGCTACAACTAGATAAAGCAAGTA
>LPNX010226366.1:147903-310755 GCA_001517045.1 Pseudotsuga menziesii
GAGAGATAAGGGGGGTCTTAGGGGGTTATAGGTAGAGAGATGTGGGGTTGGTAGGGATTGAGAGGTAAAGAGAGAGGGGAAGGTTAGGGGTTTAGAGGTAGAGAGGTGTTATGGGGTTAGGGGTATGGGGAGTAGGAGAGATATAAATATAGGGGGAAGGGGTTTAGGAGTAAGGGGAGTATGATATAGATAGAGAGAGGGGAGTGGCTATTAGAGGTATGGAGAGATGGGGGTATGGAGGCCTTGGTCGAGCCCAAAAAGGTTTTAGGGTCGAGTCACACCTATCGGGGAGACAGGTGTGACCTGCAACCTAGGTCGCACCTGTTCAAGAGATAGGCACAACCCAGGTCACACCCAACGAAGGTTTTTGCATGACCTAAGTCGCACAAAAATTCCCAATAGGTGCGACCTCAACTAGAATGGAAAACATTTGTTGAACATGGCATGCTTGGGATTTTTTTGGTTTGCAAGATGCCTCGAGTCAGATGGTGGGAGAGACATCGATGAACTCATAGATGAGGTGGAGGATGATGAAGCAGTGCAGGACATGCTGGACCAGAGTGGGATCTTGAAGTTCTTTCAGTTCCCTCTGATGTGTTTAGAAAAGTTATTGTTGAACAAGCTAGTGAGATTCTGGGAAATGGAAGTGGAGTGCTTCATTATACAGGGCAGGCACATGGAGATCACCCTCCCTAATGTGTACTTCTTGACTAGACTCACATGGTGTTATCATCGATTTCTCGCTGAAACTCCTGAGAGGAGTTTCCATGGATTACTTGTGTGACCAACATTGCTATGACATGACATATGTTCATGCATCATCCATACTTGTGTGTGACATCGAGAGTCTGGATACTCATGCAGTCGCAACAATGGTGTTGCATATCCTGGGATCAAAAGGTACACAGAAGATATCAAGTAGCCAATTACTGATGGTCGAGATTTTTTTGAGGGGAACCTACTATGACTGGGCCCAAATGTACTTGACAGTGGTTCATCATGGGCTAAACCAGGCTAGCTTAATAGATGCATATTTACGATACCATCCTTTATGTGTTCGTTCTTATTTGAACAATTACCGACACTGCGACCGCATCTAGCGGTGTGCAAGGAGGGACCATGCAAGCCTCGTATGAGGCAGTGGTGTGAGATGATGATCCAGGAAGGAGGTGGTCTAGTAGGTTGTTTCTTCACAAGGGATCTATTTGTGCAGTGGTGGAAACTTCCTATCCTCATTGAGTATTATCCATATGTAGGAATGGACTATCGGGGAGATCCAAAGATATATCGACCTCCTAGATAGGTCTAGGGACTAGATAGTATGTATAGATGACTCTTTGTGGTTTCAGTCATATATTTTGGTTTATTGGCATAGTGGAAGCTATATTATACATGTGATTGATGCTGACGACATACTATGTGGGACAACATCCTCCAGCGAGATATCAACAACAGAGGGAAACAGTGGAGGGATTAGATCCACCTACTCAAGGGTAGAGGAGGCAATTGAGTGTTAATTTAAACTCACTGGAGTTGGATGCAAGGAGACTACTAGAGGGAGTCATCGACGATGGGTGGAAGTATCTAAACACCGAATTGATCGCTGCATGCTAGCGAACTCCATCTGAGTGGATTGTTTTGATGAGGACGATCATAGTCGATGTTGAGTTTGTCAGAGCAACAACATAGGGATGTGTCGATGGAGGAGGAGAGATTGTAGGATGAGGATGATATTGAGGAGGAGATAGAGTCATAGGATATAGACACGAATTAGAAGCATGTGGTGCTACCTCCAATGAATTTGAGCATGGGGAATTTTTGTATTATATGTATTATCAGATGAGAAAACCTATGGGGCTTATATTTTTTGTACTTGTTTGGAGATGCCTAACCAATTATGATATTGATGCACATTTTTGTATTTTTATGTGTTTTATGAGTCTCTTGTTATGATGATGAATATCCCTATATGATGTATATGAAATCTATATGATGATGCATGATACAATTTATTTCCTATATGTGATGATTGATGTGCCATTCTAGAATGTCAACATCCATTTGATATGCTAAACTATTGAGACTTCTGGGAACATGCATGAATGAAATGGATTCTAAATGTCTAACCAATTGTCTGGTGCACAGGAAGTTTATAAAGAGAGGGATTGCATACCTAGTAGTAGTTATTCAACCGGGAGCTTAAGAAGACATCAAGGCGACAAATACCCAACTGAAGGGTCATGATCAGGAGACTAGCAAAAATGTCGTACTTATCTTGGTTGTTGGTAGCAATGCCAACACACATTCTGTTGATATGGATCAACTCATGTGACAAGGAATAAATGATCCATGCAGCCGAGGTGATATTAGGAGACCATCTACTTGCGCCGTCAATGAAACCAACATAGGAGGGAGAGGTGGGATCCATCTGGTACAACCAAGGAAACAAATTGTGATACTTGTGGTAAAAATGATGCAAAACAAGAAAGACAAACGATTACACATGGGTATTTAGGTTGGTCAGATTTTTCAAAGAATCTCTTGAGGTATAGCACATTGTGGGGATTCTTCAAATGACGACCTTCGAAGTCAGCAAGGAGGTATGCCCCCTTGTCGATACATTGATGGATGACATAAGGGTCATGGCACATGGATTCAGACTTCCCTTTTCCCATCTTATCATGGCGTGATCATAGATAAGGAAAAGCTCCCCCTTGTTAAAGGTGTGTGAGTGGACATGGGAGTCATATTGGGACTTCGATCGGGTCTTAGCTGCTTCAATCATTTGTAGAGTAGCATGATTGTCCTCATTAGTTTGTTCAAGCGTAAGTCGACATTTTTCCAATGGTGAAGTAGCAGGTAAAAGCTCGACGGGAAGGAAAAGTGATAGAATTTGTCATTCAATGGGAAGAAACGACTCCACACTATGCACTAAATGGAATGGGGTAAACCCGATGACGGTTTTGATTGATGTCCGGTAGGCCTAGAGGGAAGAAAAGAGAAAGTGATGCTAGTTGGTATTGTGTTTTCCACTATTCATTTGAGCATAGTTTTGAGGATCTTGTTGGCATCCTCAACTTGGACATTTACCTGAGGATAATAAGAAGAGGAATAATGGTGTTCGAATTTCAACACAGCGAAGAGCTTTATCCAAATAGCATCCTCAAAGAGAGGACCGTGATCTAAGACTAGCTGGATAGGGAAATCGAAATGAGTGATAACATGATTGAAATATAATCATATCATAGTTTCATCCTTATAGTTGAAGGTTGGCATGGATTCATCCGAATTGGTGAAGTAATCCAGAACTACAATGATGTATTTATGGTCATTGACGGAAGGGGGGTTATAGGTCACAAATTCAATTGTCCACTTGCAAAAGGGATTGAATGTGACGACATGATGCAGCAACACAAGAGGTTTCCTTGCCTTTGGGGAAAAGAGCTGGTGATTGCGGTAGTGTTTAACTGCTTGAATGAAATTAGAAAATATGGTGGGCTAAAAATAACCGTGACTTAGAGAACCTTTTGGGAAGTATCCAAACTGGAGAGGTTTCCCCCACAGGCTTGACTATGGAAGTATTTTAGGTCTTGTTCGGCTTCATCATGGGTGAGGCAATGGTGCATTATCGTGTCTACATTGTAGTGGTACAAGACATTACCGATAAGGAGATATCAAGTAACTTGATACCGAATGCGATGCTGATATTCATGGCTTAAATGGGGCCCAAATGTTTGGGTGAATAAGTAAAGGAGGATGCCCCCATACCATAGGTCCTCAATAGAGATGATGAATAAGAATTCATCAGGGAGACTAACTGTGATAGGAGGCGAGGTATATGAGGATGGGAGGTCTTCCATCAAGGAAGCTAACATGAAATATTTGGTACTTTTGGGTGTGAGAAATTCCAAGTCGTACTCTTGAACAACGAAAATCCACTTGGTGGAACAACCTTGGACAAGGAGGAGGCTCAAGAGATAATTCATGGGGTAGGAATCAACCACAACTCTAGTTTGTCTCATGAGAATGTAATGGTGTAGCTTCTGCACCGAAAATACAATGGCTAGGGCCATTTTCTCTACGTGGGAGTAACGTAATATTGGTATGGAAAGCTTCTGACTCACATAATAGATCACATTCTCTTAACGAGCATCGCCTTATTGGACTAGGACTCTAGTTATGGCATTTTCATATGTCAATACGTAGAGTATAAACTACTTGTTGAAGATGGGAGGAGAAAATAGGGGAGCGGAAGTCAAAGCTTGTTTCAATGCATCAAAAGCAGCTTGTGTTTTCTCATTCCAAACAAAAGGAATGGTGGTACAGAGCAAGAATAATAATCCATGGAATTTCGTTGCACAATTCAGAATAAACCATTGAAGGAAATTGGCCTTGCCTTGAAGGCTCTGCAATTGGTGCAGAGTGGATGGAGGGGGAAGATTCAGGATGTCTTGAGCCTTCAAGGGATCCATGGTATCCTATTCTGGGACACGATGAATCCTAATAGGATACCAACTGGGACGCAAAACACACACTTGAGGGGGTTTGTGGACATTATATTTGCAAGATTGAAGGAAGACTTGTTGTAAGTCTTCCAAATGTTGGGAACACTTCCGAGATTGAGTTGTGAGTTCGTCCAAATAGAAAAGGATAATGTGCATGAGGTCATGGAAGCAAAATGTCATGGCTCACTAAAAGGTAACCCCAACATTTTTAAGACCAAATGACATGAAAAAATAAGCAAAAGTTCCCCAAGGGGTGGTAAAGGTGGTTTTATACTGATCTTCTTTGCGGATCTAGATTTGGCTGTAACCCGAAAAACCGTCCATGAAGGAAAATATTTCATAGTTTGCACATGCATTTATGATCTGCTCGATGAAAAGAGTTGGGAATTTGTCTTTGGGACAATCCAAATTCAAATCATGGAAGTCAGTACACACACAAATGATTCCTTATTTTTTATTAATGATAATAGGATTGGAAACCCAAGTGGTATACACGATGGGGTATATAAAGCTTACTTTACACAATTTTTTGATCTCATCTTTGATGGCAATGAAGTTTGAAGGGTGCATGGGTCGTTTCTTCTAGTGAACAAGGGAAACATTAGGCCATGTGTCAATGCGATCATTCCTGAGAATTTCGGTCTAGGACCAAGCAAAAACATCATGAAAATGAGAGACTGATAAAGCTCGAGAATTTTGGTGTAGGACCAAGCAAAAACATCACAAAACTCTTGAAAATGTGCCTTGTAGGCAGTGACATCCTCAGAAGAGCATGAATAATCGATCGTGACATTCTAGATTATCCCAGGTTTCATTGATATTTCTCCTTGGATGGTTGGTGAGCCAGTGGCCATATTACCTTCCTTAAAGGCTTCGGGGGCCAAGATTGGGTTTTTGAAGCAATCGACACTTCCATGAATAAAATATTTCAATTCGACAGAGAACTAATCGAAAAATGGGGAAGGTTCATCAGGGATGAAAAATTAGCAGTGGTGCAAGTCATCTCAAGGATACTTAGGAGTTGTGAGAGCTTCAAGGACCTATTCATCATTACGAAAATGGTGTTGGGATAGATCAGAAGTATCTTCTGCAGTTGATGAGGGGAAAGGAATATTGGAAGTTGAGATCATGAAGATGGTGTTAGTGGTATCCGAGGAAGAATCCAGAGGGTGGATTTTTTTGAGGATAGTGAATTCAGAATCAAGGGAGTGCTTGCATAAATTACATAGGAGGGACCAGTAATCGGGAAGGTTTAGGAATGTTTGGATGTTTGGTACAATAAAAAATAGAGTGTCTTCAGCCTCTACTATTGTGTGCATGTGGGTGCAAAGAAAGGACAAATCAGGACAATTTTGAGTACTGTGGTTGAGGACATTACATAAGGAATAAGTAGGAGGTGGATGTGGTTCAATAAGGCCTTTTGGTGCCTTTCCCCCAGTCTTCGTAGGAGGAGGAGGTGCATAAGTGGGTGGATTAGTTGGTTGTTTACCATGAGGTGGAGGTGACACTATTTCAATAGGTTGGACTGATGTCAGCATGATTTGTGGTGTTGGGGTGGGCTTCGGTGGGTCGAGGTACCACACTAGAATGCCCAAAGTTAATCCCTGAAGGTTAAGAGTAGCCATGCTAGTGTACTTACGATTCCATAGGGTGGAAAGATAAACGAGATGGTGTCTATGGGAAATGAATCCCAATAATTCCCTGAAGAAAGACTAGGGTGGGTGTGGTCTACGGTTGGGGCTGCGGTTGAGGATGCGATGAGTTCAAAAGTTTACCGAATGTGATGGTGTACAAATATGATATTTCAACTGTAGAGGGAGGAGGTGATAGGGACAAAAGGTGTTAGTTAAAGGGGCATCGGTAAACACGCCTTGACCAATGGAATATAGGGAGGGATGGATGCACTATCGATGGTGGTGTCGATGGTAGGAAGGACATGCTCCATAGTGGTTGGTCTTTTGGGATCATAGTACATAAACTGGTCAATAAATACAAACTCCCAATCATGGGGGAACATCATGAGTCAAAAGAAATATGAAGCAACAACTCGCATCGAATACATATAACTACATCCAAGGAGAAGGTTATAATTTAGTTGGACGATCACAACCTCGATGTCGATCAACACAGTTTTAGCTTCCAAATAAATGGGTACATTCATGAGAACGCCTTGTGGTTTCGTAGCACGATCATCATAAGCACATAGGGAAGTGGTTGAGGGTTGAAGGGTTGGGGATCCTATATTTTTCCAAATGATGGTGCACATAACGCAAGTGGATGCTCCCTCATCGACGATACATAAATGAATGACCAAATTATGAATGGTGATAGGAGCCTGGAAGGATACAGATGAAGGCATCCGAGGTTCTCCTTGATCTACGTTGAAAGTGATCAACCTGGAGTAAGAGGGGTCGATGACACCTAAAGAAGATAATAAGGATTTGTATTGTGGATGAAAAGTTCTCAAGACTTCCAGAGCATACATGGTAGATGGAGACTGGGCCAAGTCATTAAGAATACTATAATTGAGAGTGACTTTAGCAGTATATTTGTTCGGAATGCGACACAAAGGGAACCTAGGGACTTTGGAAGTCTCGTCCATGGGGAGTCTCAAAAAATGTAAGGACATATCAAGAGAAGTGGAGGTAGATGTTGTGGAGGGATTAATGGTTTCCATGGTGGATCCATATTGGTTTTCGTCGAGTCTGTGAGATGATGTCATAATATTATGGACACCAATATCGATGGGTTGACTCAAAGCAGTGGTTGCAGTGTTTTTAAGTACCAATGGTTTGGTTGCAACCATTGCTAGATTCGATAACGGGTTTTGCAGCACCATAAGAATAGGACCTTGTTGTGCTAGGTTTCTATGTGTCAGAGTGACAACATTGGTTTCACGTTGATTTACTTTGTGTAATGGCAGAAAACTCTATGTAACTGAGGCCACTATTGTGTATAGTGGCCATAAACATCACAAATGTTACATGGATGATTCATTCATAACTGAGGGTTCTTTCTAGGTATAAGTGGAATCTAAGGGTTTAGTGTAGGGGCATTAACTCCATTGTTGTTAGGATGGTTGGGTTGTTGGATTCCTCCTTGAGGTTGGTTGCTTCCTTGGTTCCTACCTCTATGTCTTCCTCCCTTACCTTGTTGGTTATTGGGGGCAAGTTGATTGGGGAGGTTTTGCTGAGCATAGACCTATCCTCGAGGAACAGGAGGACTCATGACTGAAGTAGGTGTAGGTTTCATAGGTGGTGGGTAGTAGGACATAGCAACTAGAGGGGATGAAAATCCTGGAGTTTTTCCATTATAAGAAGGTGCCAGACAATTCAGTGCATGAAAATGACGAATGGGTGTGTGAGACACATATGAAGGTGTGGCTCCGGACCGAGCCACTGTGCATGAAAATTTAGGGGTGTGGTCGAGTTGGGAAACACTTGGGGAATTACCAAAGTGAGGTGAAATTGAAAGGAAGGTTGTGTATAGATGGGGGTTCTAGGTAATGGAGCCAAATGACTCCATTGACAGCATCGGATTCCCCCTATGTATCTCACTGTGAGGAGCCATCACGAGGACAATCAAGTATGATGATGTAAAGATGACCTGATTTGGAAAATATAAGTTCGAACTATTGTTCTTTGAGTATTTCTTCTTCCTCAATTTGTGGGCGCTCAAATACACCATCTTTGGAAATAGGGGGGAGTAAGGTTTTAAGAAACCAATCAAGGAAGATCCTGTCATCTAACTAGATTTTAAACAAACTACAGTGATGATGCCACTCATGGATGTGATCCATGATATGGGTAGTAGTGTTCTGTCTATAGGATAACAAGATTTCCATGCCCTCATCATAATGGATGGGTAGCTGGAAGTACTGGAGGAACATTGAGGCTAAAGAGTAAAAATAAGGATAAATGGCATGGGTAGCCCAATGTATGTCCATTTGGATGCAATACCAGTGAGTGTGTGCTGGAATAGCTGCAATCAAATAGAATCGTCCACTATTTTATTGTAGGAACACCATAAGTGGAATGACATGCTATGGTTCTGAGGTTCTTCTCTTGCCTTTCCCTCAAAATTAGGGATGCATGAAGGGAGTTTGGTAGGCATGGGATGCCAAAATGGGTTGTGATGGATGGGGTCATTCATTAAACTAGCTAAATTGGGCAGGTTGCGACTAGCCATGAATTGCAGACCAGGACATAGACTAGATATGGGAGGGTCATTAATGGTGTTGGTGTCGGCAGGCATGTAGTTACCATGGGAAAATGGAGGTTGGCTAGTAGGTATGACTTTTGTAGCATAATTAGTCACTTGAATGGTGTGAATAGATGGAATAGTGGTAGAAGGTCCAGTTCCCCCATGCATGATTGTAGGAATGTTGTGAACCATGGTGGCTGGAGTGGGGCCACTACTAGTGGGTAGCGAACTAGCAACAGTGTATGCAATGATGAGAGTCCCACTAGAACTAGGACTTGTAGGTACAATAGAAGGGGTATTCAGTATGATGGGTGGAACGCTCATAGGTCTACTACCAACAATCCCCTCTTGCAAAGGGTTTGGAGGTGCAAAACCCATGGGGTTGGATGGGGAAGTGAACAAGGTAGGCTTAGATTGATAGGAATATGAATCTGCTCAGAGAGAGTGTGTAGGTATGAATGTGGTCACCGTCGCCAAATATGGATCCGACAATGGTGGTTCAAGGAACCGAACTGAGGGGTATTCCCCCTAAGTCTATGGGAGTAGTGTAGGGAAGAAATGATGACGAAATGGTGTGCTATATGATGAAGGAAGGCTCAAGGGTGGAAAATGAAAGCTAAAAAATCCGACTGTAGTTGAGGATTCATAAGGAGAGATGATAAATGGTGGCACATACGCCAAAAAGAAACCTCTAAAAATGAACTGCAACAGGGTGTCACGACAAGAAAGTATGCAATAAAAGTGGTCAGAAATCCAACAAGCAGCACTACCTATGAAGAAAATTATGCACTAACCTATTGGTTATAAGTGCAAGCAAGATCCTAGCTACAAGATGGAATCCCATCACAAATTGTATCCTCTGCTGGGTGATGAAATCCACAGTCAAACTATACAAAATGGAAGAACTAAAGGCTAAGAGAATCTTACTACTAAGAGGGACCTCAGGTAAACAATCCCTAAGAGACTGGAAACTAGGCTACCTTGTTCATGACATGTTCATATGGTTTCGTGGCACTTCATCCCCTTTTTTCTCGGCACCTGGTATGGGGGATAGCATGCACGAGGAGGACTATGAACATATATCCTTCTATATAGAGTGGAGTGCAGGATTCCACCCAGACTTACAGAATCCATTCATTATGGATTACCCCCATAGAGTGGGATCCCCCCCCCCCCCCTTGATAAACTGGTGGTGACTGTGTCAAAAAATACTAGAGGATTTTGGTTCCCTATGAGACAAAATCTATTTCCTAGATGTAAGTGACAGATGGGGGTTATTTGGATGCCTATCCCCAATGTCCTAACCTAAATACAATATTGTTTTGGTCCTCAAGTGAGGTTATAATGTTGGTTGATTTAAGTTTAATTTTAGGCTTAGCTTGGGGTCATGGACCAAGCGTTCAGATTAAGGTGTGAAATGTGTGCACAAATGGAGTGTGGTATCTAAACTCTAGGTCTCTCTACCAAGACTAATATGATGAAAAGTAAATGAAAATACTGAAAGTGCATTCTTTTCAATAATTAAAAACTAATCCTTCTAGATATGAAATAAAATATGCAACTAAATAAGCACACTAGGAAATCTATAGGGTTTACAAAATTTAATAGTGAAGGTCAAAATGGAGGGAATATTGGTGGGATTATGATTTATAATTATGGTGTTGTCCTTAGAGAGCTATGTGGACAATTTTTTGTGTTAACAGTGTGGATCTTGTCAGTAGGGTGAGACCGTAGTTCAATTCTCCTTAGGGGTGAGTTATTTCGGAGGAGACACCCAAAATATAACTAGTTAAGGGTTGGTGTGGCCCAGGTATGGTGTGATCCCTGGGTGATTTGGTGGATTAACTTCCCCTAGTTCATGGTTTCTTAGATCAAAGGAAATTCCCGCAAGTTAAGTATATTCTAGAAAACAAAAAAAATGTAATTTGTTGTTGTGAAATTGTAATAATGATTGTAAATTGTAATTACAACTGAGATTGTAACTTGCAACTATAACTTAGATTGTGCAAAATTTGTAATTACAATTCTAACTAATATATAAAAGACAGATCTACAAAAATACATAAATAAATAAATAAAATTGCATCACACACATGAATCATACTCATCGACCTGAAAAATAATACATCATACACGTGAAGATAAATATCATAAAATAATTTGACAACCCACTGAATAAATAAGAAAATAATTCCATATATACAAAACAATAAAAATATTACAATGTGATCATTAAATAAATGGCCACCATCACCATCACCTAACATCATGTAATGTATCATCATCATCATCATGACTGCGTACTAAACATAAGCATCATCTAACATAATCATTGCACACGTATGGAAAAATCATCTAACATGCACATTTCTCATCACCTATTAAACATAAGCACCATCTTACATACACATTAAAAAAATAGCTAACATAATATAACATACACATCAAACATCACCTAACATATACATATAAACATTACCTACTATCATCCAACATATACATTTAACATATTCAAACATCACCTAACATGAAAATCTAATAATAACATCTAACAAAACACAAACTACATTATCTAACATAACCATCATGCACACATATAACAAACACCATCTAACATACACATCTATCAAGCACACCTAGAAAACATATCTAACCTAGCCTAACATACATATCACCATCAACATATAAATAAACATCAACATGTAATATATATAACTCATTATACATGCCAAATACACATCTCCAATATGATAACTGCTATAATATATTTGGTCCACCTCCATAAATAGAGGCATCACTACCTCTACCAACATAGCCATAGGTATTGAAACCTCTTCTAGAAGATCTAGAGGCATGAGCACCTCCTTCAGGAAACAAAACAACATGGAGAGTAGCATGGTATATATCTACCTAATAATGTATCTCACCCATTGTTGTGACCATTGTGTCTAGATATTAGGAGATGGGTGGAGTAAAAGATGGTGGATGGTTGGGTTGGTGAGGAGTATAGGTTGGTCGGTCAACCTATGGTTCATGAATCAAAGATGGTGGTGGATCCTATGGGTGTGTAGGAGTAGGTACTATATGGTGGTCATGGTGAGGAGAAGGAGGAGGTGGTGGTTAATGAGATGTCGATGATCTCTCATCGTGGTGACAAGGAGGAGGAGGTGGAAGAGGACAAGGATCATTTCCCTCATCAAATGTAGAATCCTCCTTAGGCCTCCAAGAATCTAGAAGGATGAATTTTCTGAGAACACGGTGCATCAAAAACCTCATATCATGAGGAACCATCCCCCATAACTCTACAAGATCATGGTCTCGCATGATCTCCTATGCCTGTATAGGATGGAATCCCCATTGAACCAATAATGCAGAAGAATTGTCCACCACATCATGTTGAAACCTATCATCTAACCTATATTGTAGAATCGGTCTAGGAAACCAAGGCACCTGAAGCTCATGCATATCCTCGTCAACTTGAATGGATGGATGCCCCTCCCCATTGAGCATGCCAATGTCTACAAAATATATAGTATACAACTGTAATGACCCTCCACGGGGTCTGACCAAAACAACTAACATGCATGCATATAAATAATCTAGATTTGATAAAGAAGTTAAGAACATCTATTTTTTTATTTTTAAAAATTCATTTACAAAGTAGGTTAGCATATACGACATTATGAATCGTAAACCAATCCACATACATCCATTGAATTAAACTATTCCATTTTCATGTGCAACATTTAACAAATTCAAATAACTTTGAAATACTTGTTCATATCACTAGTCGTTGTCGTTTGAGGACGAGGCCAAAGGTTGTTTTTTGATCACTCTGCTCCAATTGTTGTCATTGGATTTCCAATCATGTCGAATCCATTGGCTTACTCCATACCATACCTCGATGGGTACTCTCATTTCCCCGAGACCCCTAAGCTTGATAGAGCTGACAATACCTTGCTAGCAATGGAAGTATGACGTCGGGATGCTGCTGGGAGGCTCCCAACCTCACTCATGTCGTACTGAACCACACTCATCCACAGTCAACTCGAAGCCACCCAAAGGGTTCGGGATCCAAACTAAGGCATGACCGAAGAAGAATAAGAAGACCATATAACAAGATCCCCCTTCCTTCCTTTTCTTTCACTTTTATTAACCAGTTCTTTAATTCCCATGCACCACTTTCAGTTAACTCTTTAGTTTACTTTAATTAATTAATTGATTTATTTTATTTACCAACCCACTTTTTAGTTATTTTTATTTCTCTGATTCTTTTTTGATTAGTTAAGATTTCACTTTAGTTCAAGTTCCTTAATTTACTTTGTTAACTGTTTTCTTCATTTAGCTTTATTTCAATTTATTTATTTATTTATTGGTTTATTTATTATTTATTTTGATTATTTATATTATTATTATTATTATTATTATTATTATTATTATTACTTAAATTTCTTGATGATCAATTTATTATTTCCCTTAATTAAATTAAATGTTGATTACCACAACATTCTTGTCACGACCAAAATTATCAAGGTGTTATGCTCCTAGCATGCCCTTCCAATAATTCCCATAGGAAGGGAGTTGGTTATGATGACTGAGCCAATGTTACCTCAGTTTTCCTACCCTAGGAATATCCAGGTGGTTCCTGGGGAATAAGGTTGAATCCCTATTGTTCCCCCCATTACAATCTTCGTAAGTGACCAACTCACGAACTACCCTCATCGTACCGTCCAATTTGATATCCTTGCAAGTATAATTTTTCACCCTTGTCACCTGATGTGTATTGATTGGAAATAGCAATCCCATCATCTGCACATAAAACAACTCGTGCATCAAATATCATAAATAAGATTTCAACTATAACAAAAACATCAATCAACCAGCTCAATTGTCATGGTTTCCCGACTCATCCAGAGGCCATGCATGTCAGTGCATCAAACATATCATAATTCAATCATGATATATGCAAGATTGATATAACCTGCCATAGTTGTTGAATCAACTAGAGTCTTTTCATATCGATTCTTTCTTTTGTTTCATGTACCTGTCTTTCTTGTCACATTCAACAGACCATCTGAGTACATGCTACATAAATTTAGTCAAAACATTATACAACTTTAATCTTTACTGATAAATTTGCATGATTTTTCATTCATAATTAAAATCATAATATAACTGCATACATAATTGCCCAAATGTCGGCATTATTTTCATAATCATAATTTACTCAAAATTATGTCAGATAATCCTTATTAGGCCATATCTCATTAATAGAGTCATTGGTTCACACAAGTCCAGGTCATCCAAAACCGAATGCCCTAAAAAATATGTCCATACAAAGTATTAGATCCCAAAATAATAAATAGTCTGGTCATTCTTCATAGAATTCTCTCAAATAATAGTTATTCTTATCTCAAGAGTTAGGGTTAAAAAAAGGGTGTTACATACACCCCCATTTCAGGAAACATCGTCCCGAAGTTCTATAATAAGTATGGATATTGTCTACATATTTCCAATGCGTATTATAAGGTAGTACTATTGGTACTATATATATCCTTGATATTATATCCTCATACATGAATAATGCCATACTAGTTTACTGTAATGTCCCTTTTTGAAGTTTTTTTAAATGACCATTTTTTCACTTTTTTCCCCAATTTCGACCTTAACTAGTTTTGATGTCTAGACCTCCAAATTGACCCAAATTCTCCCAAATTTTCTCAGAAGGTACATGAATGACATGAGAACTTAAATATGATTTTCAGGGATTTTTTATTACCACCCAATTACTTCTTCAAACTTGTTTAATGTCATGTTCAAAGTAGGAGTCTTTACTAGCAAATTGGGGCTCACATTCCCCCTGGGTAATTGCCATAAATGGATTCTCAAATGGTCCCAAAGTAAATTGAATTTCTGAAAAGAGGAAGGATATGCGTAGTGTACATTTTTAAATTCTCATATGCATCATTTTTCAGTTTATACAGGTTGTTATTAGTCTTTCCAAAACAGCTCCCAAATCACAATTTCGACCCTTGGGGAAAATGCACCAAATCTTCTCTCAATGCAATAAAAATGAGTAAAATGGATTCCAATGCTTAAGTACTGAAAATTAAACTTGTAATAAACATTAATTACAGTCCATCCATCATACATTTATCATATATACATTCCTCCATTCTAAATAATTAGCATTACCATGGCATATATCAAAATAGAGTGGAAATGGTCATTGTTTGCTCATTAAAAATCAATTTGACATACAACTCTTGGGTATTTAGACTTGAAAATTTCTGATAATGAATAATAGGAATATTTAACTGATTACAATCATAAATTTACAATGAAATTATCTCCTATTTTGAAATCATCAACATTACAATGGTTCACAACAAGATAGTGGGGAAATGGCACTATTTCTTCATTATTTAACATTTTTACATGAAATATTTTGGAATTTCAACCTGAGATTATTATGAAATTGAAATACATATAATTTAAATCATAACATAAAATAATGTATCATTGTAATCTTCCCTAAAGAGATCATAGCTTACCCAAAGCGCAATCCCTCCATGAGGAAGAATATGCCATAAAAATTGGAAATGGTTGAGAGAAAGTGCTGCAATAGAAGAATCCAAAATATGGCCTGTATATTACACCTAGAAATAAGACTCCATTAAATATACATTAAATACCTGAGTGGCCTCTCCAAAAACCAACTTGGATGGGAATCTTTCACCTTCGAAATTGTCTAAGGCAAGAAAACTAGTCATCCACTAGCTCTCACAATTCACAAATGACAATTTCTCAAATAATCAAAATTTATTCTCTTGGTTTATTACTGTATTTTATAAACATAATTAGCCTTATAATTCTACCAATCCATCCACAAACTCAATCCAATTTGAATTTGGGTGTGGGATCAATATTTTCCATGTGTCCTCCCTTTCCTGGCCTTCCATCTTCCCCCAATTTGAGTAGGAAACCATTGAGCTTCCCCAAATCACATGAGAGCCCTATTTGATGCTATATTTCGAACTTAAATTTCATATATTTCATATTTCATCTTTCATATCTGATTTACATGTCATATGTGTCATAGCATCTTCATTCATTGTTGTCATATAGCTAGGGAATCTAGTCCAAGTGTCTCACTAGCTCCAAAATGACTCTTCCTCTCCCATGCAAGTTAAATTTCCTTCAAAATTAGACCTATGATGTATATGGAAAAGTCTATTAGCCTTATAACTCATCCAAGAACATTTAGGCTTCCCATGGATTCGAAATTGCAAGAAGAGGATGCCATGTGGCACATAAATTCTAGCTTGTGTGGGTCCGATAGTCTCCATGTGTCTCCATAGTCCATTGTCACTTCATTTTTCTCTTGTATTTATTTATTTATATCCTTTATTAAATATTTATTCCATTCTAATTTTCAAACATCATTCATTATCCCCCTTATTCCAAATCCCAAAGCTTCCACCCCCAACCTAGGAAACTAGTAATTTTCCTCCTTGGCAATTATTTGACCCTTGGCATCAATTTGAAAAAATCTAATGAATATGGAAAATGTGATTAGGACATTGTGACCCAATGCAAAATTTGGGACATGAAAAATAATCCCTTCCCAATATTTCTTGTCCTCAAGCAATTTCAAACATGGGTGTTGAAGAACCTGCTTTCTGTATGATTCTTTGAAGTTGCCATTGAGTTTCCCAAGTTTGAGTCTTTGAGATTCCATGAATATTTGAGAGAGGAACCACCATGATTTTTGTTACACTAATTCGATTAAAATCACTTTATTAAGTGGGAAATACATCTCCCATCTTGCTTGTTTCCCAAAAAAATTGAAATCAATGGGACTAAAAAATATCCCAGAGTCATGATTGCTTGTATTGCACTCCAACAATTAAGAGTGCTCTCCAACCCATACCATTAGGAAAGAGAGTTCTGGGATCCCATTTTCTTGTATGAATTATTCCAAACATCATGATTACATAATATATATCATCAAAATACATAACAACATAATAAAAATGTACATCAAGGAGGTGCCTCATCAAAAAGTCATGAAAGTGCTTATACCTCCAAGTAAGTAGACCACCATTTGCAAAGTGCATACAAGCTTCAAGTAACCAATCAAATATTCTCCAGTGACATAGGTGAGGATTTGATGTCCCATAATGCTGCTCCAAATATATATAATGTGCATCAATATAATCAGCCATGTGTTCTTTCATCCAAGGAGTGAATGAAGAACCTCCACCAAAATATGAACCAAATAATGAGCAAAAAAACAAGGAGACTTCAAATGACTCAAAGAAGTATCACCCATACATCCATGAATGAGAGAATCATAAAGATATAACAAAGTATGTGGCTGGCAACAAAAATGTTCTCCAATCATAAATCTATTCACCCCAGTGTTGGATTAAGTTCCTCCAACATCAAATGAACCAAGTGTTGAGAAAGAGAAACCATGAGTCTTCAAGTGACTGAAATGCATGTAAGAGGTGCATCCATGTAGATGTGCATCATCATAAAGTAACAAAGGATGCTGCTGTAAATGTGAATAAGAATTTTCTCCAACCATGTCATCATAAAAAGTAAATCTAGGAGTTCCATACTCCTCATGTGGCACCATAAAAAATAACCCTTTCACCCATACTTCATTGAGACTAATGATGTAAAACATGGAATTGTAGGATGTAGAAGAATGAATTAAATCACCCAAATGATAAAAAAGTGCAGAAGTTTCATCATGGGAAGGATCCATATGAGTAGTATCATGCACCTCCTTCAAAAGTGTGAAACCTTTTTCATAGATGGGTTCTAATGTAGAGGAATCATGCTCTTCTTTAAAAATTGCATAACCTTCATCAAGAGACAATTCAAGTTCCTCTTCCACCACATAAAGTGTTTGGATCTCATCAAGATAATCTTCAAACACATCAAGCACATTCAAATTTTCAAATTTCTCATGATCCACCATGTCATGAGAATCCTCCAAACAATCTACCATTTGACAATCTGAAACATAGGAGGAAAAACAAGTATCTTGCAACTTTTCAAGAAGTTGCTCATTTTGAATTGTGAGCTTATGAATAACTTCATTATTATTCAAGTAGAATTCCTGTAACCATTCACTAAGGTCAATGAAATTTTTTCTATAAAAAATCAAAGACATGAAATTACCTTTGATGTTGCACATTTCTCTTTGAATCTTCTCCATGTCTTCAAGGAAGAACGATTCCTCCAAGGAAGTAGCTCTCCAACAAGAATTTGATACCAATGCTTGAATGTCATGGAGAATGCTAAGGGACTCTTGGATATTATTTTCATTAATCTTTAAGGACACTTCAATAAAATGAGGCTCTTGCAAATGAACCTCCTCATCTTCTTCCTTCTCAATGCTTGGACTAACTTCATCAAGCTCAAGTGGTGATGGGGAAGTTGATCTTGTTTATTCTTCAAATGCTACAAGGTCTTCATTTTTATGTTTAATGGAATTTTGGATTGCAGCAGCACTTTCAAAATTGATCTTTATTTCACCAACATAGAGGTGTGAGAAACCATCAGTAGGTACTCCTTCATAGTTCAAGCATCCATCATTAGATTCTCTTTGTTTCATTTCCAAGGTAGAATGTGTCTTGAAATTATCTTTAGTATTTTCAATAGAAACTTTTTCATACTCATGTGACATCTCTTCATATTTTTTAGAGTCACTTGGTAGTGAATTTTGATCCTCTTCATGTACTTGTTCTTCTACTTCACATATTTCAGAACTAGGTGGTTCATGGGTTTCCTCTTTCTGCTTCTTCAAGCAAGCTGATGCATTTGTCCCCTTGGTTTTCTTAAAATAAATATATTTTTTCCAAATTTGGATAGAAAACAATTAGAATCATTTCACAATATTATTTTTCATCTCTTCAAAGATAGGTTCCATAATATTTATAACTTCCTCGCAATCATATGAGGTTCCCTTTTCATCCCTAGTCATAGTTTCCTCTTCAACAAAAGCAATTTTGGGTTTCAATATATAATGGTGGTCCCTAAATTATTTTTCTCATAAATATAAGACCACATAAAGTGACAATATGATGCTCTGATATCACTGTAATGTCCCTTTTCGAAAAAAATTTAAATGACTAGTTTTTTCACTTTTTCCCCAATTTCGACCTTTAACTAGTTTTGATGTCTAGACCACCAAATTGACCCAAATTCTCCCAAATTTTATTAGAAGGTACATTAATGATATATTAGAAAATTAAATATGATGTCCAGGGATGTTTTATTACCACTCAATTACTTTTTCAAACTTGTTTAATGTTCTTTTCAAAGTAGGAGTCTTTACTAGCAAATTGGGGCTCTAATTCCCCCTCGGTAATTGTCGGAAAGAGCTTCTCAAATGGTCCCAAAATAACTTGAATTTATGAAAATAGGCAGGGGATGTGTAAGGTAAAATTTTAAAGTCTCATATGCATCTTGGTTCCATTTATAAAGGATTTTATGACTCTTTCCAAAACAGCTCCCAAATCACAATTTCGACCCTTGGGGAAAATGCACCAAATCTTCTCCCAATGCAATAAAAATGAGTAAAATGGATTACAATGCTTAAGTACTGAACATAAAGATTGTAATACACATTAATTAAAGTCCACACATCATACATTTATCATACATACATTCCTCCATTCTAAATAATGAACATTACCATGGCATATATCAAAATAGAGTGGAAATGGTCATTGTTTGCTCATTAAAAATCAATTTGACATACAACTCTTGGGTATTTCGACTTGAAAATTTTTGAGAATGAAGAAAAGAGAATATTTAATGGATTACAATCATAAATGGACAATTAAAGTCTCTCCCAATTCGAAATCATTAGCATTACAATGGTTCACAACAAGATAGTGGGGAAATGACACTATTTCTTCATTGTTTAATATTTTTGCATGAAATATTTTGGCATTTCTACCTGAGAGTATTATTAAATTGAAATAGATATAATTTACATCATAAAATAAAATAATGGATCATTATAATCTTCCCCAAATAGATCAATATCTCACCCAAAGCACAATCCATCCATGAGGAAGAATATGCCATAAAAACCGGAAATGGTTGAGAGAAAGTGATGAAATATAAGAATCCACAAGATACCCTGTAGCTTACACCTAAATATAAGAATCCATTAAATATCCATGAAATACTTGAGTGGCCTCTCCAAACACCAACTTGGATGGGAATCTTTCACCTGGAAATTGGCTAAGGCAAGAAAACTAGTCATCCACAAGCTCTCACAATTCACAAATGATCAAAAGCTATTGTCTTGGTTGATTCCTGTATTTTATAAACATCCTTAGCCTTTCAAGGTTACCAATCAATCCAAAAACTCAAGAAAATTCTAATTTGGGTGTGGGATCAATATTTTCCATGTGTCCTCCCTTTCCTAGCTTTCCATCTTCCCCCAATTTGAGTAGGAACCCATTGAGCTTCCCAAAATCACATGAGCGCCCTCTTGGATGCTCTGTTTTGACCTGACATGTCATATATGCCAAATTTCAGCCTTCAGATATTATTTGTGTCATATGTGCCATAGCATCTTCATCATTGTTGTCATAGAGCTAGGGAATCTAGTTCAAGTGTCTCACTAGCTCCAAAATGACTCTACCTCTCCCATGTAAGTTACATTTTCTTCCAAATTCGACCTATGACGTATATGGCCAAGTTTATTAGCATTATAAATCATCCAAGAACATTTAGGCTTCCCATGGATTCAAAATTGGAAGAGGAGGATGCCATGTGGCACATAAATTCTAGCTTGTGTGGGCTCCATAGTCTCCATGTGTCTCCATGCTCCATTGCCACTTCAATTTTATGTTGTATATATTTATTTAGCTCATTTATTGAATATTTATTCCATTCTATTGTTCAAACATCATTCATTATCCCCCTTATTCCAAATCCCAAAGCTTCCACCCCTAGCCTAGGAAACTAGTAATTTTCCTCCTTGGCAATTATTTGACCCTTAACATCAATTTGACAAACTCTAATGAATATGGAAAATGTGATTAGCCCATTGTGACCCAATGAAAAATTTAGGACATGGAATTTACATAGAGATACTAACCATTATACATTAGTATCGAGTCGTGATTTATATTTAAATGTAATGATTTCATTCAATTACTTTGCCTATCCCCAAGTGGGAATTACATACTCCCCCTCTTTAGGAAAATTCGTATCGAAGTTAATTCTTATTGTATATTCTAATACAATTTTATTTCCTTCTTATAATCAAGTCCATGTTCCATTCTATCCTATTTTCAACAAATATCCATGGACATAAGCACACCGATTCTACTATCACTGTTTGTTTTCCATCCACTTTCTCAATAATTCGCCAGTGTTTTCGCATATTGTAATTTCAATAATACTTTTCTATAATTATCAATATTGACGTATATTTTCAACACTTCTTATTCATCCATGATATTCATGATATCAAATTTAATTTGAGTTAGATTTCCTCAATTGGGTTATATTTTTATCGTTTAATCAATATGATCTAGTATCTTATCTAAGAGAATAACATGCACAACAATAATCACAAGAGACAAGAAACACAAAGATTTTTCCTTAGGGAAACCATAAAGGAGAAAATCCCGTAACTTCCTTAGAGATAGAATGAGCACCAATAGAAAAAGTAAAACCCAAAAGTACAAAGATGTTCTCCGACAGTTTTTCTCTCTCTCACTTGTGCGAGATATTCCTCTCTCACTCATGCGCTATTGTTGAGTGAGTGTGTGTTTCAAATAGAGAGTCTCACTCTCTATTTATACTTAATTTCCACTTGACAATTATTCTACAGGGCTGACTTCTCTATGAGAGTCTAATAACCCTAATATGACTCAATTGTGGGGTCTATTGCCCCGAATTATAATGGAGGGTTAACCTCAATGAATTTACATGACTTAATTATATTAATGACTCTTTCGATCAGAGGAACAAACCTCTCCGTCAAGGTACAATGAAATACAATAAAAAATATACAAGTGAATACATTCCGAAGTTACAAATACATCAACACTCCCTCTTAACTAGGAAGGTATTCTCTTGACACAGTTCATCAGCACAAGTCTTCGTCACTAGCTCATCATCAAAGTTGGATCATCATCATCATTGTTGTTACTATCTCGAGCAAATGGTGCTATCTCTTAAATCTAATCGTCATAGGAAGTTCTACAAAGCCAACCCTTTTTCATGCTAGATGTGGACCTAGCCTCCATGTAGGTATTTATCATCTATGTGAGCAAGCAATCAAGTAGGTACATCCCAGGACTTATTATATGCCTCTTGCAAAACCTGCAGGATCTCCCAAGACTGATTATATGCCACTACAAAACCTGAAGGAGCATCCCAAGATTGATTACATGCCTTGCAATACCTGTGTACCCTACTATTACCTCATCGTCACATGGAGCCCAACCCAGATACATTGATCCAGGAGGATATTGGTGGTCACCCACCTATTCCACTTGGACCCCCACCATTGTTTCTTTCAGTTTTCCAATTTCCCTAATTGTAGCACAATTTACTATTTTTTGTAGTTTTCGGGTCCTAAACTTCGGGACCCGTTTTGAGGCCCTAAATGACATTTTTTCGACATCGAATGGTCGAGAAAATATGAGTCCATTTTGAACTCAATATTTTTTTATTATGGATGTAGTCCTTGAATAGATCTTTCTAACGATGTATCATGTGCATCAAACAGAGGTAGTATGCCAAAGTTACGACCTCAGGAAATTTATGTACCAAGTTACCCAACGGGGCCCACATTCTGGCGTTTCACCTCCTAGGGTTAGGTTTTTGGATGTGTAGGGTTTCCATTGTTTCTCAGTAATATATAGGCCTTCGAGCCCCATTGTAGCACGGAGTTCAAAGGCATGTAACCGCCACATCTCTTCTCAGAGATAAGCTACCAACACTCTAGCTAGTTTATTTTCATTTTGTATGTAAACAAGTTTTAGTTCTTTGATTAATGAAATGAAGTGTTATTTCCACTGCATCTTCGTTTTTATGGTTATTTATGTATTCTATTGCATTCCTACATAAATATGGATCATACACATAACAAAACACTCACATTCACCGTCATGGTAGGAAACACTTACTACCATCCGAGAAAAGGCTTCCAACACGTACATCCACCGGCATGGTAGGAAACACCTACTACCATCAAGGAAAGGCTCCCAGCACTTACATCCACTAACATGGTAGGACACACCTACTACCTTCCGGGGAAAGGATCTGCACTTACATCCACCAGCATGGTAAGACACACCTACTACCATCTGGGGAAATGCTCTGCACTTAAATCCACCAGCATGGTAGGACACACCTACTACCATCTGGGGAAAGGATCTACACTTACATCCATCGACATGGTAGGAAACACTTACTACCATCTGGGGAAAATCTTTGCACTTACATCCACCATCATGGTAGGACACACCTACTACCATCCAAGGAAAGGCTCTACACTTACATCCAATGGCATGGTAGGAAACACCTATTACCATCCAGGGAAAGGCTCTACACTTACATCCATCGGCATGGTAGGACACACCTACTACCATCCAGGGAAAGGATCTGCACTTTCATCCACCGACATGGTAGGACACACCTACTATCATCTGGGGAAAGGCTCTGCACTTACATCCACCAGCATGGTAGGACACACCTACTACCATCTGGGGAAAGAATCTGCACATACATACAACCATGGGAGGCCCAACCTTCAACCATGTCGAAAAGACTCATGTGTATCTTCGTCTTTTGGACTCATCATTTCCATTTGGAGGGAACCTCGATTTGAAGAACACCAAGATTCTCTCTAAAGTACTCGAACTTCAATCTGGATAATGACTTGGTCAATACATCGACTATATGCTCGTCTGTTGCAACATACTAGAGCTTCACTGCTCCTATATGCACCATATCCCTGATATAGTCACTACTAGATCTCGATATGCTTCGACTTGTCATGGAACATAGGGTTCTCTAACAACTTCACATAACTCTGGTTGTTGCAATATATACAAGTAGCATCAATTTGGAGATCAAACAAATCAGACAGTAGCTTCCTTAGCCACATTGCCTCACAACTAGCCAAACAAGCTGCAACATACTCTGCTTCGGCTATACTTAGTGCGATGCAGGACTTCTTCCTACTAAACCAAAAGATCACACCTAATCCCATATTGAAGAAACACCCCGAAGTTCTCTTCCTATCAATGGCACTTCCTTCCCAATCTGAATCCACATAACCTTCTAGGTTAATCTTCTGATTCACCTCATACTTGATCCCATAATCAACTATACCCTTTAGGTACCTTAGAATATGCTTTGCAGCAATCAGGTGAACGTGTCTTGAATCCGTCAGGAACTGGCTCAATGTGTTCACAACAAAGCAAATATCTAGTCTTGTATTCACTAGGTAAATCAAGGACCCAATCATCTGGCGATACATCATGGAATCAACCGACTATGATGAAGTATCACTCAATAGCTTTAGGTTCGATGCCATAGTTGTGGCCATGGCCTTGCATTCCATCATCCCAAACCTCTTCAGTATTTCCACTGCATACTTCCCTTGTCCAAGGGAGATTCCATTTTCAATATGCCACACCTCCATGCTTAGAGAGTAGTGCATCATACCCAAGTCCTTCGTCTCGAACTTGGAAACAAGATTCCTCTTCATGTCAGCAATCAACCCATCCTCACCTGTCACAAACAAGTAATATACATACATTAGGAGTATCACTGGGTTCCCTTACTCAGCCTTGTAGTAAAGGTTGGAATCCACTTTACTCTTGGTAAAGACCAAACTAGTCGGGAAGATATCAATCCTGCCATACCACGTCTTGGGTGCCTGTTTCAAACGGTACAGGTCCTTCTTCAATTTGCACACATGAGTCTCCCTATCATGTGTCTCAAATCTGAGTGGCTGCTTCACATGCACTTCCTCTTCCACCACACCATTCATGAACACGGTCTTGAAATCCATCCGGTGTATCTTCCATTTCATCACTGCAGCTAGAAAAAGTACTGATTTGATGGAAGTGTATCTAGTTACAGGTGTAAAATTTTCTTCATAATCTATACCTTCCTTCTAGGAGAAGCCACGTGCCACAAATCTCTCTTTATATTTCTCTATTCTTCCATCTGCAACATGCTTGATCTTGGAGATCCACTTGGAAGTCACAACATACTTCCCTTTTGGTCTCAGGACCACATCCCACACATCATTCTTCATGATTGACTGGCACTCCTTGATCAGCACATCCTTCCATTCTTTCTTTTATGTCTCTTTTTCATAGTTGGAAGGTTCTTTATCAATGATGTCACACAGTAGGGATACATAACTAGAGTAGGACCTAGTTCTCTTCCTTTCTATGTGCATTTCTTCTGGAGCACCACATCTCTCTGCACCTTGCATAGCCTCATGTACCCATGTTGGTTTCCTCTTGTAAGAATTCTTCTCATGGGGTGGATCTATAGGTTCTTAAGGTTCTTCCATTTCTCGATCTTCTTCTGGATTTGCTTCATTTATTGTTGTATCTCAGATCTTGGGTACTTCTATTTCTTCAAGGTCTTCAACAGATCTCTTTCTGGATTTGTTGTAAGCCAAGTCTTCGTCAAATATGACGTCCCTGTTGATGTCGGTCTTCTTGAATCCTAGGAAATATATTATGTAAGCCTTCGATCTTTTACTATATCTCACTAATATACACTTATTTCCTGAAGGATCTAACTTCATTCTCTTTTCTTTCGGAATGTGTATGTACACTGGGCAACCAAATATTCAAAGATGGATGACTTCTGGTTTCTTTCCAGAGAATACTTCTTCTGGTGTCTTGTTCTCAAGTACTCTATGCAGAGTATGATTTTGTACATACACAGTTGTCCTAGAAGCTTCTTCCATAGATGCATAGGAAGATACTGATCATGAAGCATTTCCTTTGTTGCTTCCATAATCGTTCTATTCTTCCTTTCTGTAAATTCATTCCGCCGTGGATTATATGGAGTGTTCAACTCCCTCTTAATCCCTGACTTTCTTCATAATTCCTTGAATTCATCTTATGTGAATTTTTGTCATTGTATGATCGAAAGGTCTTGATTTTGTTCTCTGTGTGGTTCTCAATCAAGGCTTTGAATTCCTTGAACTTACTGGATACTTCATCCTTGCAAATGCCTTCCTAATTTGCCTGTATTTCTGGAAGACCTTCAACAACTTTTCTTGCAAGTGGTAGTGCTCTATAGTGCACATGTACAAGTCTTCTATGCCAAAGTTCACTTGGCTCCGCTGAGTCATGGACCAAAGCTTGTTCTGGTTGGCCCTTTAATTTGTATAAGCCTCCCTCTTGCTCTCCAATCACTACTGCATCATCTATGGTCTTTCCCTTTGACCACATAAGGACTTTTCCATCTACAAATTCAACTCTCATACCTTTTGCATCCAATGCAGATATGGAGAGAATATTATTCTTTAGTCCTGGTACAAACAAAACATCCTTTATCTTCATAGATTTTCCAGAGTCTAGATTATAGGAAGCTTCACCACTTCCTTTGATAGTCATCCCAAAGTTTCACTTTGTGGGGTGACTCATGTTCAGATAGATTCACAAAGGATTCTTTGAATCCCGTCATATTCTTGGAATCCCCACTATCTATGAGCCAACCATTGCTTTCATGTGTAACAGTTCCCGTGAGGGAAGAAATCAAAACATACTCTTCATCGCTTGAAGAATCTTCACTTCCTTCTTTGACTCTCTTCCTGGGAGGTTCATCAACCTCTGTTGTGTGAGCATGATGTCTTCTTTTGTTGTCCTTCTTCTTGTGAGAGCCACCTTTATTTATAGGACAATCTCAGGTGAAGTGTCCTTTCTCATCACATGTATAACATTTGATACTATATAGATCTCTGCTAGATCTTCTAGGGTTATCTTGTTTATTCTGGTGTGGATGCTTACCTTTCTTGATATGATAGTGCTCCTTTCTGATTTTCTTGGTGTGTGTTGTGAGAGTTTGATCTTCATTTCCCATCTTTTCTTCCCGAGCTACTATTCGAGCTTCTTCTTGTGAGCATTCCTCCCATAACCTACTGAAGGTAATTAAGTTTCTTCTAGCACAAATCCCTTGAATGAAGGAGTCCCATGACCTAGGGAGACTATTCAAGGTGGTCATCACAATTTATCCATTCTCTACTTCTTCTTCCACAACTTCAAGTTGTTCTTTGATTTGAGAGACCCTTGTAAAGTATGGTTGTATGGTATCTTCATTCTAGATCTTTACATTCTTCAATTGATTTCACAAAGTCATCTTCCAATTTATATTCTTCCCTTCAAATAGCTTGGTCAATGAATCAAACATCTATTTAGGTGTATTTAGGGAAGAAACGTGTGGTATAAGGTGATCCTTGATAGAATCAACAATAATACTGTTGGCCTTGACCAAGTTCTTCTTGTGTAAGGCTTTAGCCTCATCTCCCTCTGGAACTGGAACCTCTCCACTTATGTAGGTGTCCAATTCATTTTCTTCAAGAACAAGTGAAATCCTATACTTCCATGCTCGGAAGTTATCATCTCCTTCAATATTTTCATAAAGCTTGGTGTGATGAGACATCTTTAATGAGAACCTGAAATGGAAATACAAGATATTTAGATCTTACCAATTTGAGATGCCCTAACTGGATTTGGAGCCGATCTTTTGCAGTGTTGATTTTCTGGTCTAGGGTCAAATTAGGGTTTGACTTTCCTGGAGTTATACCCTACCAAAAATTTCGATCATGGTCTCTAAAGTTCTATTTTGAGGAGGATAGAAATCCTATGTGGGCTCACTCAAAAATTCCACTTTTGTGAAAAGCCCTAATTTCCCGCAATACTGACAGACCCAAAACTAAAAATGCCCAGAATTAGATTCCACTTCGACAAGAAGATGTGCCCTTCAATGGAGATTTATCCTAGACTTCGTTTGCTAATGATCTATGGAGAGAAACCCAAAAATTAAGAATCCCTAGCTTCTGTAGCTGCACAGTGTCTTCCTCTCAGGTTAGCTTTGATACCATGTTAGATTTTTATCATTTAATCAATATGATCTAGGATCTTATTTGAGAGAATAACATGCACAACAATAATAACAAGAGACAAGAGACACACATGTTTTTCCTCGAGGAAACTATAAAGGAGAAAACCCCACAACTTCCTTAGAGATAGAATGAGCACCAATAGAAAAAGTAAAACCCAAAAGTACAATGATGATCTCCGACAAGTGTTCTCTCTCACTTGTGTGAGCTACTCCTGTCTCACTCATGTGCTATTGTTGAATGAGTGTGTGTTTCAAATAGAGAGTCTCACTCTCTATTTATACTTAATTTCCACTTGAAAATTACTCTACACGGCCGACTTCTCTAGGAGAGTCTAATCACGGGGGCTTCACTTGTTGACCAATATCCTATCACGTTAGTTCATATTGTGGGTTTTAAAATTATCAAAGATTGAACCAATATATTGCAGGTATTGGGGGGATGAGGGGTTTAAGGTGGGGGTGGGTATGGTGGTTTATAAGGATTGAGGTATAAAAAGGGGTGGGGAGGAGGTTTTAAGTATTGGGAGGGGGTTTCAACAAAAAGAGTTTGGGTCAATATCTTTGGAAATTAAGGGTATTCTTTAATATCCCACGATCGCACGTGCTATGTGAGAGGTTCACTAAGTGAAGTCCCCGTGAGTCTAATAACCCTAATATGATTCAACTTTGGAGTCTATTTCCCCGACTTACAATGGAGGGTTAACCTCAGTGACTTCACATGACTTAATTATATTAATGACTCTCCCGATCGGAGGAACTAACATCTCCGCCGGGGTACAATGAAATACAATAAGAAATATACAAGTGAATACATTCCGAAGTTACACATACATCAACAAATAGTTACACAATAGGTACCAAATCAACTTTTCGCACAACAAATCCAAGTAGGATATAACCATCATACAACCTTCAGTAAAATGCATATTGGTAAGTCATAATCCAAACTACCAATCAAAATTGATTATCATGTAGTCTAAAAAGCCATGCATAAGTCAGTCAATATTCCCATAATACTACTTCTAAATCCAATTTTTGTTTATAAAGTCGGTTCCCGACTTGATATGATTTCAAAGTGTCACAACTTAGTGACCTAGTCGAACATATTAATTTTTAACTTGTAGTCCTTTGCAAGTACCCTCACATACAATTCAAGGAGATCATCATGTCCTTACCTTATATCATCATTCCCATGGCCATATGACCACTCTGATAGACTTCCCTAATCACATTCTATATGTGGTAATAGTCTCATCAATCCTTGTGAGGGATTATCACCTTTTTATTTAAATATAACTATGTCTAGTGGTTATCATCATTGTGTTTCATTGGTTTTGTTGATCCTCTCCATACTCAATTTACAAAAAGTTGTCTTTATTTGATCCTTTTGGCAAGTTTCCTAACTTTTACTTCCCCATTACCATGTCATCGTTGAAGTCAAGTTTGTGGTGTTTAGTTTTCATAAATGGTGTTTCTATAATTTAAAACCAATGTCCCTTATCACCATGGTCACATCGATGTCTCATTTTCCAAATTTTAGTATGTGTCACCTTTTCGACAATCGATCGAAATCTCGACAAATGCATGTATTTTATGTTATGTTGGTAAAAGTAGTCAATATTTTGCATCCTCCTTTAATTCTTACTCTACACCCACAGTTAACTTTACTTTAACCATTATCTAATATTAAGTCTTCCATTTCCTTTTGAGCATATAAGGTGGAACCCTTAATCCTTTATTAAGTATAGGAATGAACCTTGTTAATTCATCGTAACGTATGCTTAGCACAATATTCCTATGCATACATATCTTATAAGATGCTTTCTTCATATACATATAAAACAAAATGTATCCCTTCCCCTTCTGAGTACATAAAATGTATTCTTCTATAATAAATACCACATCATGCACTCTTTCAATATAAACCAAATAAAATGCCCTTGTTCGAAAAACATATAAATTTACGGAGATATCCCCTTTGTTTTCAATATATGCTCCTATAAATGTATTATTCACCGTAATACATAAATTCATTTATTTTATAAAATATGTAACATGCATTTCTTTCAGTATACATACAATTTCTTTCAATATGACATACATAAATAATTCTTTGCTTTTCAACACGAGTAAAAAATATATAAAATCTACTACTTTTTGGAAAAGTTACTATATCTGTTTCCAATTATCTAGAAATAAAATATGCAACCCATAATTATTTTCAACATGAATGTGTGTCACAATTTGTACACAATTTTAATTCTCACAAAGCATATATATATCTTCATTTAGATCATCGAACATATTTTAAACAATGCACACTTCATTCCAACCATTAACCTATCTGTCCAAGACATTTAAACTATAGAATATTCGTCAATTAAATAATCTAATTATATCTTCTAAACTTATGTCAACCTAGAATCTACTTATATATTTTCTTTTGCATCATATATTCAACTATATACTTTTTTTAAGTTTCATTATTTAAATTATATTTTATAGATCTTTCTAATTACACTGAAGATGTTATTTAAGGGGCTTGCTTCCCTCAAGGTTTTGTCGTTTGTCAATGACTTATGAGAATCCTCTCCATGTCTTGCTCTTTATGAGACTGTGCCTTCCAGCTATGAGAGAGTGCCTTCCACTATTCCATGTTCTCGCAACTTTCATGTCTGTTGCGTCAATGCAAATGGCATGTTCAGCTGATAGGCGTTTGCAATGAAAGGTTGGGATCCTCTTTTAGTGACTCCGATCCATGATCTAATACTGTTTTATAAACTGAAATGGTCATGGCAAAGGATTGTTTTATAAACTGAAACGACCATGTCTTCCTCTATTTATCTCCTAACACACGAGGGAAGAAGAAAACTATCCAAGTATCCATACTTGAATTCCATATCTTGTAACCATACTTTCCTTGTCTATCAACACTTCCAGTTTCTCCTACATCAGATTCATCAACATTGTGACATCTTCCTTCGAACACTTGAAATTCTCTTTACTAAAGGCATACACTCCCCCAGGGTATGCATGAGACTGCTATATCCTAATTGATGGTCGCTCGTCTTTTCGATCTAAGGATGGGCTGAGTATGATTGACAACACGAATAGGAATTGGGCCAGGAGCTATCTTCCAGATAAACCATTGCCTTACGAAAATGATTGATGACCTTTGCTTCAGACACAAATTCTTTTTTTCACAAACACTTCCTCTTTCAAGATCTTGCAAATCTGGCGGCGTTAACTTCTGTTTGCTGCTCCTTTCACCTAACCGACTTCAATAAAAAAGCACTGGATGAGAACCTTCGCTAAAGACACAAGTTCTTGATTTTGTCAAGCTCTTTCGCTACCTAGTTTGTGCAAATATTAAGGCCTTGAGGTTCGAAGAGATTCGCTTTAGACACAATTTCTTTATCTTACCGAGATCTTCCCCTGCCAAGCCTGTGAAAATATTATGGCCTCACAACTCTACCCTTTGAGTCTAATCTGCTCCTACTTTCGCTTAACCGGCTTGAATTACACAACACAGCATGAGGAAATTAGCTACCGACATAAGTTCTTGACCAGAGTATTGTGCTACCAAGGTCCAAAAATATTGTATCTTTGTGACTCGAAGCTTCTTCTGCTGCTCATTTCTCTTAACACACTTGGATCACACAAGGTAGAACCTCCAGGCTTCACAGAAACAACTTATTTAAGGTCGATTAAGGCTAATTATGGAAGAATAAAAATATCTATATAATACTAAGTAATACACAAGAAGCATGTTGAAGACTCTTCAGTTTGGTGAGGGAAGTTAAACAAAAATTTACTTACAGATCATTAACTAGACTTGGACACTGAAACGTGTCTTGCAAACGACCTGCAAACTTGTCAAGCTGCATATACCTCATGACCTCTTCTCCATCATTATTCGAGATCTGCTCACTCCCCCCACTAAATTTAGAGGCCACAGTCCTCACTCCAAACTTGGAGGATCCAAATTGAGAAAGGAAAGTCGTGTAGTGATAATTCCAAGTTCCGACAATAGCGAATTCCCACAGTGCGATTTGCAACAGAGGAAGAGTGGTAGGAATGTGTCGGGATTTTCTATCAACATGCATGTGTAACTTCCACGTGTTAGTAATTCGCTGAGGCCCACCATTTATATTTATATACAAGATTACATGAGAATCCTGGCTTCTCACGGTCCATTGGAAAGTGTGTGAAGGGGACTGTGCATCACCATGTGAGTCTGGGTGGGAGGGAGGGTTGATATGGATGAATGTGTGGGAACCATTTATTTTTTTCCGAGCATGGGCCACACATCAAAGAGAACTAGGACAAACAAACGACGAATTTTTCCAAACTCCCGTGGAGTCTATCAATCGTATGGTTGAGATGAGTGGATTGTAGTTGTTGTCTGCTCCAGGTGGCCGTATGCAAAGCCTATTCGAGGTATTGAGAAAATCATATCTTTTATGGCTTAGAATTGATAGCATATATCAGTACTCCTTCTTACCGTCTTGGATTCCAAGAAGGAATCTAAGAGTTCTAGAACTTGGCGGAAGATGGACGAGCTTTGGCGAATATTGGTCGAGCTTTCGCGAATATTGGTCAAGCTTTGGCGGAAGATGCTCGAGCTTGGAAACTTCGTGGGAGACTAAAAGTGAGGTACATGTAAAGGTTTTTATTTAATTATTATTTCTTTTTAAATAAATCTATGCTCATTGCAGGTAGGGGTATGTCTTTTTTAATAATTATATTAAAGTTTTCCGCGTGCAATGCAACCACCTGTAGAGTTGAGGAAGTTGAGTATTCGCTGTCAACTTTTACAGTTACCAAGATCCATAGGGCAGTTCGAACACCTAGAAATGATTGAATTGGTAGACTTTAGCGGAATCTCATTGCCAGAAGAGTTCTTTCATCTCCACTCATTGAAACAATTGAAGTTGAAACTCAGTGCATCTGAGATTATGTCGTTGCCAGACTATTTGGGGAAGTTAACAGACCTCCAACATATTGACTTGTCTGATTGCTATTATTTGAAAACGCTCCCTCCTTCCTTTGGAAATTTAAAAAAACTTCAACATGTTAATCTAAGTGTGTGTGTGAGGCTGAAAATGATGCCAAATTCCTTTAGTTACTTGATTCGGATGAAACATCTCAATTTGATCTATTGCAGAGAGTTGAACCTCTCTGGTGAAACACTTGGAAATATCAGGACGTTTGAAGCTTAAATTTTAACGGGTGTCACAAAATAGAAGAATTTCCTCCCAAGTCACACATCATCGTTTCCTGGTTAAGCTACTTTTGGGATGTAGAAATTTGAAAGAATTGCCAAGTGATATTGGAGATCTCAACAATTTGAAATTTCTGGAATTAAATTTCCCTTTGTTGGAAATCCTGTTGCCTTCACTCTATAACCTAACGAACTTAGAGAGTTTCAATATCCATTGCTCGAGATTGAAATGTTTTCCTGGCTTGATTGGAGTGTTGAAACAATTGATATCCTTGCCCATAGTTTATACATGAATAGAGTATCTGATATCACGGAGTTGAACCATCTTGAAGTTTTGACAATAAAGGATTGTCCTATTCGTGAAGTTCCATTTGCCAGTGTGGAAAAGGTTCAAAGAGGCAAATCATAATTTGAAAAAAAAAATTCCTTAGGATATCTATTACCACAATTCTAATATAAATTTTGATAATTAATGAATTTTAATCATAATATTAAAATATTCATCATTCATAATCATAAGATGAATTTATAAAATGAATTTATAAAGAGAATGAGTGAGTTTGGCCTACACACAAGGCATTTATGTTATATGGAAGTCTTCAAAGTATTATAAATAATACTTAAGTTATAAATTATAATATTTATTTTTTAAAATAAAATAAATATTAATTTATATATGTATTACCTTTTTTTGAAAAAATAAAATAAATATTGATGTATATATGTATTATCCCTAAAGCGGGGGAAATGAAACAATGAATAGAACTTTATATAATAATGTGAGTCTTCAGATATCTTAGGCTGATATAAATTAGCAAAGTGTCTTATTCTTTATAAATTAATTATTTTGTCATAGCCATATACGAGTATCTTATAATTTTAAATTTATAGTCTATGCATTCTCGTTTAAATTGGAGATTACATAAGTCATTTATGAATATGTAAACCTCATTTAATAGCATGTGTGATAAAATAGATTAAAAAACTCATGACTATTTTAATGAGTAATTATATGCAGTCAAATTTTTTACTAAAAGAATTGTTACTTTTTTTAAATGTTTATTTTTCTTTTCACAATTAGATGATGTTTGGATATTGTCGTATCATATTTTTATGTCTATAAAAGAAAATAAATACTGATGGAGATAGCGATATATATTTTCTTTTAAATTATAGCAATATTTCTTTTTTGTGAATGGTGATAATGTTGTGATGAAAGGGCGTTTTGGATCAGCCATTTGTTCTCTAGAATATATATTTTAATTTATATACATATTAGTAGTAAAAATATATATATCTCGGCAATATTAAATTTGGTCATCATATTAAACTAATATCATTTACAAAAAATTAAGGTTTGTAATTTTAAAATAAAAATGATATGCAATTGAATTTGACATAATAACTCTCAATCGTCGAACTTGCAACTTAGCTCAACTCTCTGCCCAATAAAATTGAACTTGCTAGATATTGCATGCAAGTACCAATTGTCATGGAATACCTACCAAGTGATTCCTCGCTCACGACCTTGGTTGGTTTATGTTGTAGCCTATTGTCCTTTTTCTTCCTTGTCTCTCAAGAGCCAAATGCTACAACCCAATCCACTATTGAATATCAAATACACTGGGAAAAATTACAGCAGCAATGGGAGTATGGTCACTATATTCATAGAGGATGAAAGTGCCCCGACTCAACCTGAAACCATGGATTCCAACATGAGAAAGTATTGTCTTGAACTTACAAGAGAAGAATTCATAGGGAGGCATATCCTGCACTTATTCTGGAGAGTTGGACCTGCTGGATCAAACAATTAAGTGCCTGGAAATGGCTAAGAAACTACTGCAACAACAACCATATAGACTCAGGATGTCAGTGATATGTAGGTTATGATGCATCCATCTTCAAATCCTAGCCCAAAGATATTAATAGTTCGAATTGGTCTCATTCAACTCAAAGTGATGATGTCACATGGTACTTGATTTCATTTAAATTTAAATTTGTGCCTCGAACCTATCGTCCAAGATACAGATGGATCCATTAGCATTGATCCTTGGTGGACAATTTTTTTTCAAAGCCCTAGCGTATTGGTTTTTTAAATCCCAACAAACCTTCAAATCACCCGCGCACCCAAAATCGCCAAATTTGAATTTGGGAGAAAGAGTTGTCAATAAAGCTGTAAAATTGGAGGGACATGTGGTTAAACAATCTAGGTTCATAGTTGTAATTGCAATGTGCTTTCCATGCACTGCAACCCTCCCTTCCTTCGATGGTTGGCTCTTGGTTTAAGTCATGGATTCATCGTGATATTCCTATTTATCTCTGCCATTTCCATTTTTGCAATGCATTTGCTCTGACATATAATCACAAATGATTGATTGCAACTCAACTAGCCAAGTTCCAAATCACTCAAACGTCCAAATAATTATTAGTTTCATTATTGTCTCCATGGACATCACATTTGTTAACCATTGAATTTTGTGAGGCTTACACAGTGACTTGTTCGTTCAAGTTTCCTTTTGTTGGTTCGACATCTATTGGCTTATAGATATGTCTAGTTGCATTGGCTTCCTTGTGTTTTCCATTAAGTTGCATTGGCTTCCCCGTTTTTTCCATTGTAATTCTTGGCTCATGGAGTTTGGGTTTTCAAATGTGAAATCCAAGTTTTTTGGCTTAAACTTATCAAATGCCCCAACTCTTCTGGCTACGCTTACTGGTCACGAAGGTCCTATCTGCAAATCCGCCTGGGTTCACCCAAAGTTTGGATCCATTCTCGCTTCCTCCTCATATGACCGATGTGTAATCATTTGGTGGGAGGGTCAGCAAGAGAACCAATGGTCGTAGGTTCAAGTCTTCAAAGAGCACGAGGCCTTCATGAATTTGATCTCATGGGCACCCCACGAACTGGGTCCCTTCCTATCTTGCAGTTCCTTTGACAGCTCCATAACCATCTTCACAGGCCATGAGGATGGATACTGGGATAAAACAAAGATAGATCAAGCCAACTAGGTGGACGTTACAGTGGTTTCATAGGCGACGAATTCCGCTCCTGGTTCCTTTGAGGGGCACTAGCCATCAAAATCCATTTAGAAGCTCGTGTCCAGTGGGTCGAATAACATAGCTAAAATCTAGAAAGTAATGTTGAATTATTGTAACTTCGAAGTGTATCTACCCCGATGTTCCTATCGGAAGAATCATGTGTATTTTATTGTACCCCGATGTTCCTATCGGTAGAATCATTTGTATTTCAATGTACCTCGATTTTCCTATTGGGAGAACTACTAAGAGTGATGAGGAATTCCCCTCCTTTCTAAGTCAGGGGGAAAAGTCCCCACAACTGTGGGGCACTAGAGTCTCCCTAGAGAAGGCAACCCAGTCAAGTACACTGGGGCCAACATAGTTGAGTTAAATGTCAAGTGAACGAAAGAATATAAATAAAGGGAGGCACTTCTCATTTGAGACACATATACTCACTTGTTGTATAATGCATAGAGAGAGAGAGAGAGAGAGAGAGAGAGAGAGAGATATGCTGAAGGAAGGCACACCTATTTTTGGGTCTTGTCTTTTATCTTTTATACATCTTATACAAAGGAATTTTTTGTTGGGTTTTCTTCCACATGAGGGTTTCCCAGGATAAATCTTTGTGTTCTTTTTGTGTGGTTGTGCTTGTATATCTTTTTGTGAGATTTTGGCTTATGGTTATGTTGTTATGATGCTAAATGTTATAAGATCTAATATGACCATAAAAAATTAACATGGTATCAGATCCACCCTGAAATAATTCATTATGCAGCCGAAATAGTGCTACAACTACAGCTATTGAAGATTAGGGTTTCATGCTTGAAAACCCTAAAATACTAAAACTAGTAAGTTTTGGTAGATCTGCTATATATCAAGATTGGAGAAGGCTCAGGAGCCAAAACTTTCACAGGACGAATATAAATTCTTAATGTACACTATGTAAACGTTGCATCCTTAGATTCACTATATTTTGGGAGATATGATTCCTCCAAGTTAGGGTTCCATCCTCTCCCAGAATTCAGCCTTAAACAGGTGACCTAGGGAGAATTGATATATCTCGGGCTTTGAATGTCCAAATGAAAGTTCGCAAGATTTTCAAAAACGGGAACACACTCTACTTTCTGTGGTAAAACGTTCAAACCCTGAAGGTGAAACAGTGACACGTGGAAGTCCATACAAGTTAGCTCTTCTAAACAATCCTGAAATAAGTCACCTTGGGAAAATGCGCCCAAGTCCCAATTGGTGAAACCAATTCTGCTCAATCCTGTGGTGTTGGAAAGAGAATAGATGAGGCTACCTTAGTATGAAGTTTCAGACACAGAGGAGTAGTAATTTCAGAGATACTCTAGAAAAAATATTAGACATTCTGTAGAAGAAACTGAAGAAAACTAGGGAATCAGATATTTTGCAATTCTGATCACAGTTTTGGGAAAATGAATATGCTGCTCAACTCGCCTTTAGGAGGCACATCTTTCTATCCAATCAGATTTGAAAGATTCCAATTTTTGAAAATTATGGTTTCTTTGACAAACCCTAGATCAACCAAATCCTGAACCAGGATGATCACCTCAAACCAGTAAGATCTAATATTTTGCTATTTACATTTGAGGTTCTCATTTCAAAATGACCTAGCACCCGAGCTTTATGACAAGCTTGGCGAAGCTGAAAAATTCCGAGAATGGAAGCATATGATTTCAGTGGTTGTCAAAGAAAATGAATTGGAAACCCACATAAGTGGAGATGTTCCAGTTCCAAAAGGAGATGAGGCTAAATCCTTACACAAGAAGAAACTCGACTCATAATAAGAGAAGAGAATATGGGAGCAACTGAATATCAAGAGCTCACGATTCAAAGAATATCCCTCAAGCGATGAGGAATATGAAGAACTTAATTCTTGAAGAACATCTTATCCATCTTAGCATTTGGATAAGAAATGATGATGTCATGAATGAAGAATATGATGAAGCAGAAGGATCAAGAAGGAGTCTACCCACGAAACGAATAAAAGATAAGTATTCAATTGTCATTTCATGATATTGTTTTATATTCAGTTGATGTGTTATGCATGATAGAATGTTTGCATTAATGAAAGTATACTACTAATATGCATGTGATGGGTAAGTAGCTCATGGTGCTATACAACTCTCCATTGCTACTTATCTAGAATGAAACCTCTTTGTTGACATATTGGATTAGTGCACAATCTCAATGATGTCATGGTAGAGATGGAAGGAATCTAGAAAGTTTCCATGAGATATGGATGAATGTTTCATTGGATAAACAGTTGCATGATGCATAAGAATTTTTTGTTATGCATATGTTCTATGAAATTGTTCTAACCATGCAATTGGTGCATTTGACATGTAGGAAAGGTTCTGTACAACCACCTACAAGAAAAGGAGGATGAGACTTGTTCCGAAGAACAAGTGATGAAAATTCAAGATTCACTCCAATAAACATGAATCTAAATCTCCCAAGGTCAGAGAGACTACGACAGAAGAAACATCTTCAGAGAGCGGTAGATCCACCTTGAAATATGAAGACCACCTTGGCTACGAGAAATAACTCAAGATGAAGAAAATTATGGCGAGACTTCCAAACCAAAGTAAGAGGCCTTGGACACGCTCTAGTTGTGTAACACAGTTAGGTGACATCATTGATGCAAACCCTTTCAGCTATGGAAGAAGCTATGATCAAAGAGTAATAGTTGATCATGAGGAATGATGTCTACGATATGGTTCCGAGACCTGAAGGGAAGTCCGTAGTGTCTTCCATATGGATCTACAAGAACAAGTGTACAAAGCAAGTTTTGTGGTTTGCCTCAGAAAGAATAGACTATGGCATCAAATAGACACACTTCTTCAGTAGAAGTATATATCAAGCAAAGAACCACATGTACATAATATGCTTTGTACAAGCTCAAAAGGCACCCATAGAAAAGCACATCTAGGAGCTTGACAAATATCTTAACCTTTTCTACAAGGTTGAAGATGGAAACCTACAGAAGACAACAAGCTCACAGATGGGTGCAAGAGGAACTTTTCAAAAAAGTTCAAGATAAAGGGATCTTGGTATCTAGTAACCTGAGATGGATACATAGTAGCATAGGATGCTACTTGTCACTCGAGTAAAGAATGTAGAAGGAAGATGATGCTCTGCTTTAGGGGGAGTGACTACAGAAGATATCTGAGTTCGACATGGTATGGCATGATGGACAATTTCCTGATGGAACTAGATTTTACAAAGAGTAAAGTGGGTTCCAACCTTCAAGGTTGAATGCTGAAGACTAGGATATGTTTGGGATATAGTACTCAAACTAGAAATCAAGAGTGTGGTATCTTCCAAATGAATTTGCAATATAAAATATGTTTCTGATGGAAGTAAGGAAATATTTGTGGCTAGAGGATTCTCTCAAAGAGAGGGAATTGATTACGAAGAGACGCCTGCTCTAGGAAGCAAGGTACACTTCCATCAAAACTATCATGGAACCTGCTTCCATGGTGAAGTGGGATCTACACCAGATGGATGTAAAGACAACCTTCCTAAATGGTGTGATTGAAGAAGAGGTTTACATCAAACAACCACAGGGATTTGAAGTCGAAAAACAAAGTGACTCACATATGCAAGTTGAAGAAGGCCCTGTATGGCCTAAAGCAAGATCCTAGAGCTTGGTATGGGAGGATAGATAGTTTCTTGACGAGCTTGGACTTTACCAAGAGTGAAGCTGACCCTCACCTTTACTTCAAAGGTTATAGAAGATGAATCTATCATACTATATATGGATGACCTATTTCTAACAAGGAATGAGAAACATATCACATATTGCAAGAAGAAGCTAGCTAAAGAATTCGAGATGAAAATATATTGGATTGGTGCTTTATTTCCTCAGGATGGAAGTGTGGAAGAGTTTAGAAGGAATATTTCCAAACCAAGGATAGTATGCTATGGAAATATTAAAGAAGATTTGATATGTTGGATTGTAAATCCATGGCCACACCCATGGATACCAACATGAAGTTGTTGTCTAATGAGACATCATAGTTAGTTTATATGACTTAGTACAGACATATTTTTTGAGTCATTATGTATCTGACGAACACAAGGTTAGATATATGCTTTACTATGAACACCTTGAGTCAATATCTAGGTAACCCTAGATGCGTTCACCTGATAATTGCAAAACATGTGATGATGTACCTAAAAGGTACAACATACCTGGGGCATTACTATGGCAAAGATCATGACTACAGATTATATATACGGATGCAGATTGGGCTTGAAGTATCTCAGATAGAAGAAGCACATCAGGTGGATGTTATAGTCTAGGGTCTGCTATGATTTCATGGTTTAGTAGGAAACAGTCTAGTGTTTCTCTTAGCACGGCTGAAGCAGAATATATAGCAGCTTGCTCTGCTAAGTTGTGAAGTCATATGGCTTCAGAAGCTAATCTTAGGTTTATTCAACCTAGAGTTGGATACCATCGTGATTCTATGTGATAACTAAAGTTGTATAAAGATGACAGAGAACCCAATGTTCCATGATAGGTCGAAGCGCATATAAATCTGGTATTTCTACATTCGATATATGATGCAAAAGGGAGCCATAAAGCTCTAGTATGTGAGTACCGATGAACAAGTTGTTGATGTGTTGATGAAGCCTCTGTCTCGAGTAAAGTTCAAATACTTTTGAGACAAGTTTGATGTTGTTCAGAAAGCTATTCCCCGAAAGGGGGAGCAACGATGTTGCAGTGGGAGTGTATCATCCCTGTACATGTGTCCTAAAGTGATACATAGACTTGTGTCTCCGAGAAAGAAGAAGGATCGTATCATACCTAGACATTTGTCCTAAAGTGATCCGTAGACTTATGTCTTTGAGAAAGAAGAAGGATTGTATCATCCCTGAACATTTGTTTTAAAGTGATCCAGTGTCACATCCCCACCCTTCTACCGAGGAGAGGATGCAACATTACCACTAACAGTTCGAGAAACTAGCCCCATAAACGTAAACATAAAATTACATTGAAGTAAAAGATGCAATTTTGCATTGTCTAACATCATTATTTAACATTATAGTGGCAGCAAACATATATTCAACATAAGGAGCATGTTCATCATAATTCATACAAAAAATACAGTTGCATGGGTAATCACGCAAGAATACTTATCTTCGAATGAAGCTTCCCGCAACCAGCTATGTCGATGCAACGTTCCACCCAACCATATGCTAGTGTGCTTCTTAATCTATCAGCAACACTTCCACCCCCGAGCTGGGCATGATTCCCACAAGGAATAAAGGAACTAAGCAGGCTCACACATAGCCAAAGATAGCCAAAACTCAGTCAAGCCAAAGCTATGTTTGGGTTTATCAGACTGCCAAGGGGATGAAAAGGCTTGTTTGCTAAGCTAGTGAGCTCAACCATAGAGATATGGACGCCTACACAAGATCTGACTTGGTTTTCCGAACATGTACACACCCAACACAAGGAATCGTTCCCTTCTTTGTTGTACAATCCCTCAGTCTATGCATTCCCTTCTAGTGCTATTCAAGATGTGCAGTAAGGACTAATCAGCCCTCAAGATCTCTTAGTGAGGTTCCTCATGCACTAAGTTTATCAAGCAACTTACCTCTTCCACTCTTAATTGGTTTAGACCGAAATTAAGGTGCATAACAGTTCAGATGAAAACAAAATTGTCCATAATAGCAAGAATGCATTTGCTAGGCAATTTACAACACGTGGGAAACCAAAAAAGAATTTCAGATGGGGAAAAATACCCAAGGGTGAGGAAAATGATTTTAGAATCATTCTATTGCTCCACAGAGGAAAAATTGACCTCTACAAAAACCCAACTCAGCAAATCGATTTTAGAAAACAACTATGGAGATTCGAGGCAAAAACAACCTCTACAAACCCCAAAACGAGAATCTTCTTTACCCACGAATTTTGAGGACTTTTATGGCATTATAGGAGCCAAAATGACTTCCATAACCTCCCAAAAAGAAAATATTCCTTGCCCACTTGCTGAACAACACCAAAACGGATTTTCTGGGCATGCAAGATGAGGAAAAATGAGCAAAAACATGAAGGTAAAACAACTCTCAAGCTTCCACCGTGTGAGGAAATGGAGGACATGGATGTATGGCCAAATGGGCATGCATTTTGGCTATTAACTTTCCCCAAAGGTCAAATTTTTTTTCCCAAAAATGGGCATTTCCCCAAATTCGAATTTCCTTGCCCATACTCTTCCCATCCCCATGCAATAACTATTTCAACCAATTTCTGGAAGAATTAAATGATTGGGTGAATGAGACAAGAAAGGTAGTTGACTATGTAATGGGTTCTCCCATTGACATTTGGATTTTCCCCATTGGCTCCAAAGGTTAAATATCCCCCCCCTCGCTATCCTTAGGAAATCATGCCCCCCATCTCATTATTTTTTTCATTGACATAGTTGGTTGGGGTTTTTAATTAAATTGCATATTTACATGATTCCAAAATTATAATGTGTCGGCTAGCACGAAATACCATTGGCAATGATTTTAATCGCTGGAACATAAAATGTTAAATCGATGGTGGGGGTTTTTCCTTTAGCTCCACACCATGATTAATTACAATAAATACATCATATGCATTTTAAATGCAAGCGGGGTCAAAAGCAGGGTGTTACATCTAGTGACTTCAATCCTCGACAATGTGGTGGGATTGTATCATCTTTGAACTTTTGTTCAAAATGGATTCGATGACTTCGGTCCTCGAGAATGTGGTGGGATTGTATCATCCTTGAAATATTGTTCAGAATGGATCTGGTGACTTCGGTCCTCGAGAATGTGGTGGGATTGTATCATCCCTGAAATTTTGTTCAGAATGGATTTGGTGACTTCGGACCTCAAGAATGTGGTGGGATTGTATCATCCTCGAACTCTTGTTCAGAATGGATCCGATGACTTCGGTCCTCAAGAATGTGGTGGGATTGTATCATCCCTGAAATTTTGTTCAGAATGGATCTGGTGACTTTGGTACTCGAGAACGTGGTAGGATTGTATCATCCTTGAACTTTTGTTTAGAGTGGATCCAGTGAATTTGGTACTTGAGAACGTGGTAGGATTGTATCATCCTTGAACTTTTGTTCAGAATAGATCCAGTGACTTTGGTAATCTAGAACGTGGTAGGATTGCATCATCCTTAGACTTAGTCCTAAAGTGATAGGGAGTGATTATCTCGTAATTGTATCCGGTAACTTCGGTTGTCGAGAATGTGGTAGGATTGCATCATCCTTGGACTTAGTCCTAAAGTGATAGGGAGTGATTATCCCGTAATTGTATCTGGTAACTTTGGTTGTTGAGAATGTGGTAGGATTGCATCATCCCTGGCATTAAGTCCAAAAGTGATCCGAAGACTTTTGTCTTCGTACTATGGATTGCAGGTTGTTGCTGTTGATGATGATGTTCCTAATTGAAAGATCAGAGTATGATGATGATGATGATGTTACTGATCAAAAGATCAGGGTATGATGATGATGATGATGTTGCTGATCGAAATATCAAAGTATTGATGATGATGTTGCTGATCGAAAGGTCAAAGTATTGATGATGATGATGATGATGATGATGATGATCGGAAGATCAAAGTATTGCTGATGATATTTCTCAAAGTACTACTGATGATGATGATGATCGAAAGATCAAAGTATTTCTGATGATGTTTCTCAAAGTACTGCTGCTGATGATGATGATGATTGAAAGATCAAAGTATTGCTAATGATGTTTCTCAAAGTATTGTTGTTGATGATGATGATCAAAAGATCAAAGTATTGCTGATGATGTTTCGCAAAGTATTGTTGATGATGATGTTGTTGATTGAAAATACTAAAATACTGATGTTGTCAATCGAAAAGATCTTGAGTGTTGCTGCAAAGGATCGAGAAGATCAAAGTGTTGCTGCAAAGGATCAGAAGATCGAAGTGCTTCCACGAAGGATCAAAAGATCAAAGCATTGCTGCAAAAGGATCAAGTGATCATATGATGCAGAAGATGAATACATTAAAGAGTAGTTGTTCCAAGCTATTGATGAATGTTGAAAAACTTCATGTAACGTATAGATGTATCACCCTGATGATGTTGAATGTGATCTCTCTCCTCCTCCTACTGTTGTTGTTGATGTTGTTGTAGAATACCCTTCTCGTTAAGGGGGAGTCTTGAATTATTGTAACTTTGAAGTGTATTTACCCGATATTCCTATCAGGAGAATCATGTGTATTTTATTGTACCCCGATGTTCCTATCGGTAGAATCATTTCTATTTCAATGTACCCCAATGCTCCTATCGGGTGAACTACTAAGAGTCATGAGGAAGTCCCCTCCTTTGTAAGTCAAGGGGCAAAGTCCCCACAGTTGTGGGGCACTAGAGTCTCCCTAGAGAAGTTGACCCAGTTAAGTACATTGGGGCCGACATAGTTGAGTTAAATGTCAAGTGAACGAAAAAATATAAATAGAGGGAGGCGCTCCTCATTTGAAACATAGATACTCACTTGTGTATAGCGCACAGAGAGAGAGAGAGAGATCTGCTGGAGGGAGGCAGATCTGTTTTTGGGTCTTGTGTTTTATCTTTTATACATCTTATACATAAGAAGTTTTTGCCGGGTTTTATTCCCCATGAGGGTTTCCCAAGATAAATATTTGTGTTCTTTTTGTGTGGTTGTGCTTGTCTATCTTTCAATGATCTTTTGGCTTATGGTTATGTTGTTATGATGCTAAATGTTATAAGATCTGATATAACCATAAAACTTAATAAGTAACCGTCTTCACAGGCTGCAAGGACAGATCCTGGGATAAAACAAATATAGATCAATCCCACCTTGTGAGCGTTACAAAGGTTTCATGGGCGCTTGCTTTCGCTCCTGGTCCCTTTGTGGGGCAGCCATAAGATCCCATTCAGAAGCTCATGTCCGGTGGGTGTGATAACACATCTAAAGTCTAGAAATTTGCTTATTTTTTGTTTTATTTTGTTGTTTTGCTTTGATATTTTTATGTTTATTATTTTGATGGCTTGGGCATTGACTATCCATAAATCCCAATGATTGGAATTAGCGAGGTCAACCATTGATATTGGTAACACTCAACGTCAAGGCTTAACCTCCACGACAATGTCGCCCACTACAACTTTAGAAGGAATGTGAATTGCACCATCATTCTCCTTCAACCGCTATGCAAAGATGAAATACACTTCATATGTCACACTTCACAAAAAGAAGAGGCATGCCTTCATTCTGTATTCCTTTCACACTTAAAATTGCACCCCTCATTCTCTACACTCCTTGTACCAAATTAAAATATCAATGTTGCTTACAAATATGATGAGAGTCAAACTTGATAACAATAATTATATTACATACGTAAAATTTCACTTATGACAAAATTAATGGACATTTTGTTTCACTTGCCATAGATTACATTGGTTTTTATTTATTAAATAGGTTTTTATTTATTACTTAATAGTATTTGCACTATAAAATACTATACTTACTTTTAACACATAAACTTAAATGATCTACATACACATAACTTTAGCTCATTTTAGACATACAGAAAGTTTTTTTTAAATATTTCATTTAAGAGTATGCTAATATATATAACCACTTAAACTCTATTTGGCTATTTCACGTATAAGCTAGTTAACACATCAAAACAATGATACAATGGTCACTCTGATTAAACATTTCACATTCCGTTAATTATAATATTTCCCAATACATACTTAATGCAAAAACTCATTTCCCATACACTTATTCTCTTATTTTCTAAACTCCATTATTTTATTCAAATATGCATAATAAATAAATTTAACACAACAATGAGTATAAAAACTGTAGGAAAAATAATTTTTTCGTGTGCTAATAAGAGTTCCCAAGGTATCATTAAGAAGACTTTCCTTGTCTAGGGAATCTTTTCCTACAGGTACTTAAACAAACAAGAATATCTGGAAAATTCTGCCACCAACCGAAAAGCTCTCAACCCAAACAATTGTTCAAGTACATGGTTGAACTGATTCTTGTATTTAATGTAACTGGCAGTGGATTGACTTCTTCGATTTTCACGATTTCACTGGATCATGACCATCACTCAACAGTTAGTGCTAAAGATCTAGTTCAATTCCTTTCTGCGTAAACTGTAAAGGTTTATTTTGGATCTTATAGTTACCATTAACTCCATGCTACAGTTAACTTGAACTAAAATCAACCACCAACTTCAGACTTTCATAGATTATGAGCACTTCTGCAACTTGTAATGAAGTCAATTCCAATTGAAATTCCTTCGAAGTTGGGCATCGAACAGGGACTCAACGATCTGTAGAATCGAACTCCAGACTTTTTTTATTAGTATTTAAAAGTATATATATTTTTAAAGATTTTAATTACTAATCGCTATGGCCTGCACCCACTCTAAGCTAACCAACGGGAACTGGTAGTATTAACTACCACATAACTCTTCAGATTACGACCCTGAGTGACCCAGGAATAGATGATTGTAGAAGCATTAGTTCAACCCAACGTTTTCTGCCAAATTCTCCACCAGTCCACAAAATTTAACTGCGTCTTTGGACTAACCAGGGCTTTCACCATATGTACATTGTTGAAACTATTTATTTTTAGTTTCATTTTATCCACGGTTATAACGAGTGCTTACCGGTTAACATAAGTCTACTTTATTAACAAAATAGTACAGTCAGGGTTTTGGCTGCAAGGAAAATTCACTCCTACTTGAGTTTTAGCCTAAGAGATATGCGTTTTATTATTAATAATTTTTCCATCTTTTTATTATTATTATTTTTATTATTTCTTCTTAATCATGCAACTTATTGAGAGAGGTTGCTCTCTCTTAGTGTCCTTAGGGTAATTTATATATAATTCCAGGACTGTATCACCACTCAAGCTCTGAGATGAATAATCCACAATTATATACAATAGGGGAGCTAGGTTCCCCTTGCTTGCATTTCACTTTCTACCATTCAAGATTTAATTCCACCTTCAAACTTCAACACTCCAAGATTTGGACAAATTTGAACGAAAATAAATTTAAAAAAATTATAGCCCAACCGCCTCAAACTCTAAACTCCATCAGTCCAAACCATAAAAAATAAAATGTAGGCTAAGGTTTTTTCTGGGGAAAATATGCCTCACGTGTACACTCTAATAATCCAAAACAGAAGAAATTAAAAACACGGGCTGATTTTTTTTTTCTTTCAGATTTCATTAACACACAAACAACATATTTTACCAACCAATTTGCAACAAATAGAAAATAAAAACGAAAAGGCTGACTTATAAAACTTCTTGCCGACGCGAGATGCAAGAATTAACAATTATAACCAACAAATAGCATGAAACATTAACAACCCTTCTTTATCCTATAATGGGGCCAAGCAATGACGAGCCCTTATGTCAAGTGTTCAAACACGGCTCGGATACCATGCAATGACGAGCCCTTATGTCAAGTGTTCAAACACGGCTCGGATACCATGTGTAACGATCTTCCACATAGTTTAACCAAAAGAAATAATATCTATGTATATAAATAAATAACCAGAACAACTAATGTGCATGCATATAAATAAATCTAGATCTCATAAAGAAGTTAAGAACATCCAATTTTTTTCTTTAAAAAATATGTTTTACAAAATAGGTAAGGATATATGACATTACGAATTGTAAACCAATCCACGTACATCTATTTTCATGTGCAACATTTCACAAATCCAAATTACTTTGAAATACATGTTCATGTCGCTAGTCATTGTCATTTGAGGATGAGGCCGAATGTTGTTTTGTCATCACTCCACTACAGCTGTTGTCGATGGATTTCCAATCATTCTGTATCCACTGGTTTCCTCCCTACCATACCCTAACGGGTACTCTCCTTCCCCTGGGACCTCCGAGCTCAACGAGACTGATAATAACTTACTAGAAATGGAAGTATGACACCAGGTTGCTACTGGGAGGATCCCATCCTCACTCACATCGTACTGAACCACACTCTTCCACAGTCGCCTCAGATCCACCCAAAGGATTCGAGTTCCAAACTATGGAAAGACCAAAGAAGAAGATGATAAAACAAGATCCCCCTTCCTTCCTTTTCTTTAGTTTTTATTAACCATTTCATTAATTCTCATGCATGCCATGCACCACTTTCACTTAACTCTTTAGTTTACTTTAATTAATTAATTAATTAATTTTATTTACCATACCATTTTTTAGTTATCTTTAGTTCTCCGATTCTTTTCTAATTAGTTAGGATTTCACTTTAATTCAAGCTCCTTAATTTACTCTGTTAATTGATTTCTTAATTTAACTTTATTTCAGTTTATTTATCCTTATTTAATTATTTAACGTTTATTTATCCTTATTTATTTATTTAACATTTATTTATTTATTGGTTTATTATTTATTTATTTATTTGTTTGTTTGTCTTTTTATTTATTTATTATTTATTTATTTACTTCTTTATTTATTTTTATTTTTATTATTGTTATTATTATTGTTACTCAAATTTATTTATGATCAATTTATTTTTTCTCTTACTTAAATTAGATGTTGATTACTGCCGCATTCTCGTCGCGACCATAATTATCAAGGTGTTATGCTCCCAAAATGCCCTTCTGATAATTCTCATAGGCTGGAAGTTGGTTATGATGACTGAGCCACTGTTACCTTAGCTCACCTACCCTGGGAAGAGCCAGGTGGTTCCTGGGGATAAGGTTGAATCCCTATTGCGCTCCCTCGAGTGCAATTTTCGTGAGTGACCAAATCACAACCTACCCTCACGACACATGCATCAAATGAACTAGATTTTCCCTCACTCTATTCCAAGTTCATTACCCCGTCTAATTTGCTAGCCTTACAGGTATAGTTTTTCAGCCTCGTCACCTGATGTAGATCAATTGGAAATCACAATCCCGTCATCTAAACATAAAACAACTTGTGCATCAAATGTCATAAATAAGATTTCAACTATAACAAAAACATCAATCGACCTCAACCATTGAGGTTTCTCGACTCATCTAGACTCCATGCATGCTAGTGCATCAAACATATCACAATTCAATCATGATATATAAAAGACTGATATCACCTGCCATAGTCGTCGATTCAACTAGAGTCTTTGTATATCGATGATTTCTTGTGTTTCATGCACCTGCCTTTCTTGTCACAATCGACAGACCATCAGAGTACATGCTACATAAATGTTTTCTAAACATTATACAACTTTAATCCTTATTGATAAATTTACGAGATTTTTCATTCACAATTAAAATCATAATATAACTGTAGACATAATTTCCCAAATGTCGGCATTATTTTCATAATTGTAATTTACTCAACAACATGTTAGATAATTCATGTCATATCCCATCAATAATTCATTGCTTCACACAAGTCTGGGTCATTCGAAACCGGATGCCCTCAAATAATAGTTATTCTTATCTCAAGAGTCAGGGTAAAAACAGGGTGTTACAACAACAATAATTAGACACTTTTATAAAACAATTTAAATAAAATGTTATAATAAATTTCATGTGCATTAAGTAAGACAATAAAATGAAACTAGATTAATTTAAACATAACACTAATATTACCTATATCATTCACCAGCTCGTCCTAGGAGAAAAATATGTTATGACATGTGCTCTTCAATCCAACCCCATGTATGGATATGGTAGAAGGTCCATTGTATGGTCCTCCTCACTGGCTAGTATCTCTAGCACCTTTGATGTGATCATACATAGGAACTCAAGATTCCCCTTCTTGGGAATCATTTGTTTGCACATGTTCATATGCACTTCAATAATCTGTTGAAAGTACAGCTTCGGGAGCCATTCCCATGACACTTGTGTTGTATCAAGTCCCAAATCTATGTCGTATTAGGTTCATATATTTTCCATGGAACTTATGTCATATTAAGTTCACTAAATTATGTTGTATTAAGTTAAAGAGCTTATGATATATTAATATAGGACCTTTTCCTATTCAGGAGAGATGCTTGTACTGGGATCTTATGTCGTATTAATATCATGACCTTACGTTGTATTAAGGTTAGAGACTTGTGTTGTATCAAGATTGGTATTGTATCAAGACTATTTGTGTATCAATACCACATGACTTATGGAGTATTAAGTATTAAGGATATACTATGTGATGTATGGCTAGTCATGGTCACCAGGTGCTACAAGTCTCCTTTAGGGATTATCTATCCCTAGAGTGATTTACTTTAGCAAATGACTATATGTCCTGGGGTAATACATATGATCATCAGTTCATAACAATTATTATGAGTATGATATGATATAGATGATTAATTAATGATAAATGAGATGAGCACATATATAGAGATGAATTCGAATTATGCATGTATGCCTCCAATTGAACTCGAATTAATATGACATTATTTGAGCCTTATTTGTGATAAACAAGTTTCAGTTAATTAAGGAATTAAATCCTTAATTTATGCAAAGTGATTGTTGAATATGACACTTATGGTGAAGCACTAGTTACATTCAGTTCAATTCAGTTACATTCAGTTCTTTTTAGTTACGTTTAGTTCTGTTCAGTTACATTGAGTTTTGTTCAGTTCAATTCCGTTACATTCAATTATGTTCAGTTACATTTGATTCCGTTCAGCTGTATTCAATTATGTTCAGTTACATTTGATTCCGTTCAGCTGTATTCAATTATGTTCAAGTTACATGCAATTCCATTCAGTTTAGTTCACTTCCATTAGTTAACAATTCAGTTAGAGGCAGTTAACACCAATGAATTAATGGATGGTGCATATCTTCAGTGTGGGAAATAATTATGAGGTGCCAACATGGCACCTAGTCAGTAAGGGCATAAGGTTGAAGGTCAAACAATGTTCATAGTGTTAACAGTGTTAACGGTGCACAAAATCATGCAACCATTCACTACCTTCTTTGAATGACTAAGTTTGGATTGTTATTAAAGTGACATGCACTTGGAAAGGCTGGTACAATATTTAGTATTATCTATATTCTCTTGTGCACTCTTCTCAGGCAATCATCTATTGTGTTGTAATCATTCTATGTCATTTATCTATCATACTAAAAGATTGTTTGCTGGGATTTTAATCCTCTAGATTAGTGGAGGGTTTTCCCAGGGTACATCATGTGTCTTATGGATTGAATATGTGTGTATGAATTTGTTGCAGCTGCAACATTTTCCCAAAATTCAAAAAAATTTGGGACCCTCCTTTTGCTTATATCGGTTTGATTTTCTTATTTGATTTGATCTAATGATTCTTCAGAAAGACCTTTCTAATGCTTGAAATGATCCACTATTTGTTTAAGCTTTATATTTGCCTTTGAATGCATTTTCAAGTGTTTGAGTCGGAGGTTTATTTGCTTGTTCTCCCGCCGTTGCGGAGAAGTAATCAGCTTTAGCTTCGTTATTCTTCTCCGATGCATTTTTCTTAATCGGCCGACCTTTGGTTTCGCGTTGGAACATCTTGTGACTTCATTCTCCGCAGTTGTGGGTGGCAGATTACGAAGTCTCCCGATTATCGCTTTGACTTTTCAGCCCTTGCGTTGTTGTTTTCGCCGCTCTTTAAGTCTTGGGCTTCCGCCGTTGCGGCTGCAAAAAGAACTATCTTTCTGGTCATCTAGTGGTTTTTTCCTCTGATTCAGATTTTTTCCTATTGCGGAAGGTCGTGCCCTTTATGATTCCACCGTTGCGGCTCCTGATTCCACTATGGCTCCGATGATTAGTCTTGCGAAGCTCCGATGCGGATGTCTCGATGGTTAGCTTAGTGGTTTTTCCACCCGATGTATAAATGCTCCACCCGCCGATGTGTGTCGCATGTCTGTAGCCTTTTCTCTTCCACTGTTGTGGCTCCCAAACCAGCTAGCTACCTGAAATGAAAAACGCTCCGCCCGCCGATGCGTGTCGCATGTCTGTAGCCTTTTCTCTTCCGTCGTTGCAGCTGTGCAAAGCACTTTGCTTCCGATGTCGATGTCTTTCCTATTTTCGATTGGAAGTTTTCCCGCCCACAACTTAGGTCATAACTTTTCCGAATCTAATACGCCTAAGTGTTTTCGCAGCGCCCATCGCCTGTTAAAGCCCGCCTATGCCGCTGTGGATAGGTCTACCCTGCCGTGTTAGCAGTAATGCAGTGGATGGCCTTTCTTGCTGCTTAGCCATTGTAGTTGATATAATTTAACGTAGTTGATTTTCTTGAAAAATACTGTCCCAATGAATGATTGTTGTCGTTTAATTGCAGGAGCGTTCAGAAGATTGTTCAAACTATCGCGGCGCGAAGGTATAGATGGGAGACAGGATCGCAAGGAGGACAAGCAAATTAGAAGGCAAAGCCAATAGCGACAAAGGCGCAAACCTGAAAGGTCTGCCAGTTACTCAGCAAATCACGATTCTGTGCAGGAAAGATAAAGAGAAATATGAAACGTTTTGAGGGACCGAAAGGTCACACGTGTGGGGACAACCCAAAGGGTCTACTGTTTTAGTTTAAATATTGGAAAGTTAGAACGGAGAGAGGGATTTTTCCCAGTTAGACATGTAAAGAGATATTGTAATAAGAACTGCTTTTTTTTGCAATAAATAATTATTGTTTGCCTGTCGGAGAAAGTTTGGTGGGACGTTCAAATGCTATGCTATGGATTGGTGAAAGATGAACTATTTCATTTTTCCAGTTTTTGTCCATTAACTGTGAGATCGTTCTAACTCTTAGAGCCTATGTTCTTGTTTGAATGATTTCTGGTTTATTCTGTGAAATTACCACCATGAGTAATGCATGATGTTCATAAACAATTAGCTATCTGATTGTCTAAATATCTTTAATCATTCATGTGTTGTAGGAAGGAATATCAGCTATCTGTAATTTTTCTTTATAATGCATGCACAATACACATTACTCATAAATAAGTTACAATTTGGCTCCCCGGGGATAGATAGATAGATAGATAAATAGATAGTTAGTTTTACTTTATTGCTGCATATGTGATTTAGATACTTGTGAGTTCTAAGACGAGAGGTAAGAACCTGTGCATCACATTGTGACTACTCCTTGCATCCTTTATCACCCTGCATGGTTAATTAGGCACGTGCATATCATACTTTAAGTCAAAAAATACAAAAAATACACACAGTGGACCGGGCCGCAACCGATAAAACCTTTATTTTTTGTTACTTGACCTACGGTAGCCGGATCGCAAACCGGACGGATTCCCTATACCAAATAGTCACGGGCTAGTTGAAAACGTTGACTGGGGAGAATCCCTTGCTATTGTTGCCTGCGAATTTCCAGGCCTCAACAGAATTTCTTATGAGATCTATATGCATTGTAATTATGTATTAAAATTTTAAAGTTCAAGAATCTTTCTTTATTTCTCAAATACTAACATGGTATCAGAGAAAGGGAATGCAAGAGATTAGTTTCTGCAAAAATATTGTAAGAATCTATATATCTTGAAGCATTGAGAAAGAGCTTTAAGCAATGGCATCAATATCCTTTCGACTAGAATATTGACTTAAAGGAACAACTAACTCCAACACATGGAAGGCGAAGGTGATTAATATTATTGAAGAGCATGATATTGATTCTTTTGTGACCTCCATGATCGAAAAACCTACTACAAAAGAAGGAATAACCAATTACAATAAGAATCAAGCAAAGGAAAATAGGATCATATATGAATCTGTGAAAGACAACCTCATGTCGGTGATCACACCATTGAAGATGGAAAATGAGTGTTTTGACACACACAAATATTTATGAGAAGAAGGCCCCTAATCAAACGAGGGCTTTGAAGAACAAGTTGCGCAGCATGAAGATGGAAAGAGATGATACCATAGCCTACTTCTTCACAAATATATCTCAGGTGAAGGTTCAACTTGCAAGCATCATTGTGGATACGGATGAGGATGACCTTCTACAAGCCACCATCGATGGACTCCCCTCCTCATGGGAGACCATTCTTTCTGTGGTAAATGGAAGAGAATAGCTGTGCAATTTCAAAATACTTTGGAATGATTGCATCCAAGAGGAAAGGAACATCAAGAACAATATGGTGAGCACTAAGGAGGAGAATATTTTCCTCATTGAAAGAACCAAGAAAGAGAGAAAACCCTTTTCTCCTAAGAAGTATTTCCATGCAATTAAGAAAGAGATCCATAAAGGTTTTGAAAAATCAAATCTCTTATGTCTTGATTGTCAAAATCCAAGACACTTCATACAGGATTGTCATGCGAAGAAAATAAAAAAGGAAGAGTTCATGCATTCACCGCCGTAGAAGGAGTTGAACCTTCTCAAGAGAAATCATCCAAGGAAGAGGATGATCGAAAGGAATGTTTCCTTTAGTGAAGAAGATAATTCACTCTTGGTTTCATGGGATCCTGTTAAGGCTTGGAAAATTGCAGGTAACAACAATTAGGGATTCTTCCCAATAAACGTTCCCAACTAGCTCGTTACTGTTTGGTATGGGGAATCCGTCCGGTTTACGGTCCGACTACCATAGGTCAAGTAACAAATTAAAATGTTTTACCGGTTACGTCCCGGTCCACTGTGTATATTTTTAGTTTTTTGTGTTTAAGTTATGATGTGCAAGTTCCTATCTAAAAATACAGATTGATAGAGATAACGAGGAGTGTCACAATGTGATGCGCAGGTTCTTACCTCCCATATTAACTCTCTCACATCTAAATCACACACAACAAGAAACTAAATTTAACTAACTAACCTATCCCTAGGGAGCAAAATTATCAGTTATCAATGAGTAATGTATTTCTGCACATGCATTAAGAAAAATTTCAGATAGTTGTTACTTATTTCAAAACACATGAACATTAATAGAAATATGAACAACAAGATAGCTTATTGTTTATGACAACCTTCATTAATCACAGTGGAAATTTCACAAAATAAACTGGAGTGCATTCATAACATGAAAAGAAAATCACTGAGTTAGAACAATCTCACAGTTAGTGGAAGTAATTTGAAAACGAAATAGTTCACATTCAACTGATCCATGGAAAAACATTTGAAACATTCCACCAAGCTTTCTCTAGCAGGAAACTTGTAATTCCTTATTGCAAAAGGAAATAGTTCTTCTTACAATATACTCTCACAAATGATCCGGGAAAAAGACCCCCCTACATCCAAACTCTCCTATATTTATACAAAAAATCAAAACCTTTAGGCTACCCCTCGATGACCTTTGGGCTTCCTCAACCTTTCAGTTCCAAAATTTTGTCTTGTAGTATGTGCTCATAATTTATACAATATGTTACATTTTAAATTAAAATTTAAGAGCACTTTATGAAGAGGGACCAGCTTGGTCACTGATGAACTTTTTCCAGGCCTAGGCCTCTGCTGCTATCAATCTACTCAATAATCTGTTGGTCCTTTTGAGATTTTGTTAATCTCAGACCCTCACTTTCTTCTTCTATTTTCTTTATCTCTGCTTCTTCATTTCTCTTTCTCTTCCTTCCTTACTGCCTCCTCTGCAACTCTCTTTCTTTCTTCTTCCTCATTCTTCAACCAATTCTCTGCCTCTTCTGCTTTTGTCTTTTAGACATATCTTCTTTACATCAATCACCTTGTCATAAACATAGCATGTCCTTAGACCATTTATCTTTTACCAAAAAAAAAAAAAAATGTATCATTCTATTTACCTCTTCCATATGTATTTTGTAAAATAAACTATACACAATATTAATGCATGAAAAGAAAGAATGACAAGGCAATGAAAATCTTGCAAGTTTGTGTCTTAAAATCCTCTAAGTCCACCGTCTGTAATTAAAATCACAACGCTGGTAGAACAGAATCCTCCTCTTGCATTTGAACTAACTCGAAATCCTCCAATGAAAGCATGAACCACATTGTCGCTACTGCTAATGTCCAAAACACTAGACTCTGCACTGTGCTCCTCATCGTATATAATCCCTTGGTGAAAAAGAGTCGGCAGGAAAAAACCTTATCGACGAGAAAAAAACCCTATCGACGGTCGAAATCACTAGACGTCGGGAGAATAGTTCACTAGACAGCCGCAATGGTGGGCAACAAACAGACTATGGGTTCCACGGATCATAAAGTCGGTCGGCGTCGGAGACTCTTAACGCTAAGTATCGGAGCTCTAAACCTTAACATCTCCGTAGTGTCGGTGATGCCAATTACTATTATCATGGTGATTGTGTATCGGCGATCAGAACCGTTAACCACTACAGTATCGGCGAGGGAAAAACTAAACGTCGGGCATATAGTCTGATCGACTGCCGCAACGGTGGACTCACAAACAACTACGGTTTCGTGACAAAAAACAACCCATCAGCGATCAGGAGTTCTAACTACTAAATGTCGGAACCCTAAACCTCAATGTTTCCGCAATGTCAGCAATACAAAAGACAAACCCTTCGATCAATGTCAAAAATCATTTCGATACTGATCAAACACATGATCGCTGACAGTCAAAACAATCAGTTTGAGAAAAATAAAACAAAAAGGAGATAAAGCATTGATCGGCTAGAAACAAGACTAATCATCGGGACATTCATGGTTTTCCTTCTGAAATGGCGGCATCATAGAAGACTAATGCCCCAATTCCTTCATTAATATAGTTTCAACAGCGATAAATGAAATCATCGAAAATGTTAAGTGTTCAAATAAAATGAAAGGATTTTCGGCTGGGCGATGGAAATATTAGTTCATTCAATCTCCGACACAGCAGAAACAAAAAGTCATCTCATCATCCGACCTATAACAGTGATAAAAAAAAACATCAAAAATCAGACCTTAAGCTCCGAGCAATAAAACAAACTCCACAGTCTTTATGCATTGGCTAGACACCAGTAGTGCCAGATTATTCAAATCCCGAAATGAAAGAAAAAAAATTGTCCTTACTTCTGACTTCAAAAGATAAAAATTTATAGCAGATGAAAGATAGGTTTTAGGAAACCAAATAATCCCAGGCAAGATAAAATCAAAAGGAGGGTTCAAAATTTGAAAAAAATGGGAAAAAAGGTTGCAACTGCAACAATTGGCGACTACCTGGAAAACACAGATCTCTAGACAATATTTTCCTTGATCAATAGACTATTTTGACAATAAATACCAACATGCTGAATTTTTCTATATGTATGGATTTCCCAAATGGTAGATGTTTATACTTTTAATCATTGATGATAGTCCAATTTAGGGAAAATGGAAACCAAGATTTCAAAGTCTAGATAACTTTTTTGAGGCCAAGAATATGAGCTTCATTTTTTTACCTTTGTCTTCGGGTAGCTCCCAGCTTGGACACCACAGGATTGTAACATATGGTAAACATAAATATTCGTTTGTTTTTCATTCCCATGCCATTTTGTACTTTTGTGCTTTTGGACTTTTGTCCTTTCTTTTTAGTCCTCCTTTTTGCCTTCTTTCTAAAATGTTATTCAGGATCCTCTATCCATAGTGTCCTTTTTGTGTGAGAGATGTATTTAATTTTCAACTCATGGACGGAAAAGAACTTTGGAAATCTTGTACTAATATGGTTTAGTACTTGTTTTGATACATATTGCTTCCTTAGGATATTTTGACTCTTAATTTCCTTTTAGCTTTCAATTCTTGGCATGGGATCATTTAAATATAATATACTGTTTACCATGCTTCCTCTCCATGGGTATTTTGTTGTCACCCCCTAAGACATTTTTAATGTGAAATGGGTGGAGCCTCGAAATAGTATTCCAAACCTTTTGATCTTGGGTTATTTTACAAGGATTAAGTAGGACTTCAATGTGTTCATAGCCATTTAGGAAAACTGCTAAACTAGAAGAAGAATTTTCAAATAAATCAATAGTACACAGTATTGTAATCAAGGATTTTAGTTAATACAAAATTCTGATGAACTCCATTCAACCAAAAGTTGTGCTTCTTTATTAAAATCAACTAAACCCTAATAAACCAAAATAAACAAATCAAAACAAAACAAAGCAATCAGTTTATTTATGTACAAGATAACCAAGAAATAAAAATCAAGACAAATAAAGTTTGAGAACTAAACCATTAAATGGTAAGTTCTCTTCCCACCCCTGTAAATATAGCAACTTGTGAGTTGAGGGGATAAGATTGGCTACAATTTGAAAAGGCCTACCCATTATCTAGTTCTACCAAACTTGAATTAAAAACTACATCTGAAACTAAATCTACTGTTTTACAATCAATCTCATCAGCCCGTGAAAATCGAAGGAGATAGGGCTGGGTGTCTGGTGTACTGCTGGCTTCTTTAGCTTGGTAATTTCCCGGTTCCAATTCAATGAAGTAATTTCCCAACACAGAATTCGCTGGTTCATTTTTTCCCTCCAACTGAGTAACATTGTACTTCATCTTAGGCTCTCTTAATATTTTTATCTGATTGGGACTTCCCTTATGAGGCAACCACAGATGTGACCAACCTGATGCAAAGTATCCATCTAGCCTTGCCGACCAGTCTCGACACAAAACCAATCCATAAGCATCTGGAATGTCTGCTACTACAATATCTATGTACTGACATACCTTCTCATTTGCAGATAAACGAATTAGAACATCTTCCATTTCTCCTATTACTTTCACAGTTGTCCTATCTAATTGAATAACTTGCCAAGTGTATGGTTTAGGCTGTCCATTAATTCTCTTGCAGACTGAAAGTGGCATAACATTGATTGATGCCCCTGAGTCTACTAAACAGTTGTGCACATTATAGTTGAAAATCTCAAAAGTTAGGAGAAATGGTGGGGTTCTAAACTTAGACTTACCTCCCACACTTGCTTCACCAACTTCTTCTTCAGGTTGGTTGTTAGTGGGAAGCTCTTCTTCTGGTACTTCAAGCGATTTTAACAATTTTTCTTTCTGCTGAGGTACATTACACATTTCAAATAATGAGATATTTTCCTTAGCCTTTTTAATGTTTTCCACAATATCATACCCCATCTCAGGTGCTTTGAGAATCTTCTTGGCATTATCAACCTTGTCTTCAATAGGCTTAACAGGCATGTTAATTGTCTTAGGATCTTGACTTGAAATGGTAAATTCAGGTATTTTATCAGTTGTAGTGTTCTTCTGTATTTTCTTCATATTTTCTTGATCTTCGGAAGTATTGAATTGTCTTCTTTTAACAAACTCCGACTTCTTGTGGTCACATTGGTTTCTGATGTTTCCTCTTGTTTTAGAGAATCTTCCTCTTTTGTATCAAACATTGAGACATAGTCCCATAAAACCAGAGTATCCTCCCCTTGTTTTTATGTAGATTGATTATCTTTTTCGTCCTCTTTACCAATTTCTATAAGTTTGGAATCAAATAATTGATTAATTACCAACATCATAGAATTTATCCATTGGGGGCAATTCTTCTCAGAATGAGGCTGCTGATGAAAAGTGCAAAAATTATCCATGCCTACATCAATTAAATTCATTGTTGCAAGACTATGTGTAGGAGGCTTAGGTTGACTATTGTCTTCCCTTCCCTTATAATAAGGCTTATATGATTTGTGAGCCTCTCTTTCCCTCTCTAAATCTATCACTTTGATGGATAAATTTTTCATCATCTTCAACATCCCTTCAAAATCCTGTGACCGCTCATCCTTAGGATTAGTCAGTAATAAAGTTTTTTGCTTCCAAAAGTATTTTCTCCCGACTGCTTAGGATAATTTTCATTTCTTTCCAACTCATCCTCTACCTTCTCAGCTTCTTCATAAGTTTCTACTAATGTAGGTCTCACTGATCTCTTGGCAAACATGGCTAGATTAGGCCCAAGGGCTGAGGTATAGTATTCTATCAGAGAATTTTCAGATGGCTTATTTAATGCAGTAAAATTGTTTAGGTAAGCAACAAACCTTTGAGTAAAAGCATGTACCTTTTCTTTTCTTTCTTTCTTTAGAGCACATAACCCCTTCATTAAGGCTACATGATTTTTTTGAACTGCATATTTACTTCTAAACATTCTCTCAAATGTGTTCCAATATGTGATTGAATTTGTAGGAAGTGCAAAATACCATGAGGCTGCTTTTCCTTTTAGAGTGCAGGGAAACAATCTACACACTACATCTTCATGCTCCCCAGCTCGTAATCCTTCTACAGCCAGGTAAAAACTTTGTAAATGATCATCTACCGAAACACCTTCACCTGGTTCAAACTTGGGTAACATTTTGTCAAAAGCTAGAGGCAGATCATGCAAGGGAGGGATCAGGTTTAAAGGTGACCTATCCCTCCAAGCAGGTGGTGGAGGTGTTTGGTTTGCATTTACATGAGCCATGATTCTAAGTGGAGAATGAGGTGGTGACTAAACAGGGGTATGAACAGGTGAACAGTAAGGTGTATCTGGATCTAATTGATTCAAAGGTTGGTCAACTTCCTGTAGAGCTACTTCTACCAGTTCTTCAAGGTCTTCTACCAACACTGAATATTCTAATTTAGGGCAATCTTTCTTCTGATATTCTCTTCTGGGTAAGACAGGAATAATCGGTAATCCTCCGATCTTCTTTGCATATGCCCTAGTAATTCTTCTCAGATCATCAACCACTTCGTTATCTATAGGATATATATACCCTTTCTCTTTATCTTCAGGAGTGGAATTGTGAAAAAAACTACTTTTAGAACTGTCACCAGTGGAGTAATTTCAAGGAAATGAGTTTCCTCAACCAGCCATGCATTGGTGGCCCTCCTTCTAGCGCCAAAAAATGTTGAGGCCTGGAAAATTGCAGGTAACAAAAGTTAGGGATTCTCCCCAATAAACGTTCCCAACTAGCCCGTTACTATTTGATATGGGGAATCCATCCAGTTTACGGTCCGGATACCATAGGTCAAGTAAAAAATTAAAAGGTTTTACCAGTTACGGCTTGGTCCACCGTGTATATTTTTACTTTTTTGTGTTTAAGTTATGATGTGCAAGTGCCTATCTAAAAATGTAGATTGATAGAGATAATGAGGAGTGTCACAATGTGATGCACAGGTTCTTACCTCTCGTCTTAACTCTCTCACATCTAAATCACACACAACAAGAAACTAAATTTAACTAACTAACCTATCCCAAGGGAGAAAAATTATCAGTTATCAATGAGTAATGTATTTTTGCGCATGCATTAAGAAAAATTACAGATAGTTGTTACTTATTTCAGAACACATGCACATTAATAGAAATATGAACAACAAGATAGCTTATTGTTTATGACAACCTTCATTACTCATAGTGGAAATTTCAAATAATAAATTGGAGTGCATTCATAACATGAAAATAAAATCACTGAGTTAGAACGATCTCACAGTTAATGGAAGTAAGATGAAAATGAACTAGTTCACATTCAACTGATCCATAGCAAAACATTTGAAACATTCCACCAAGCTTTCTCCAGCAGGAAACTTGTAATTCTTTATTGCAAAAGGAAATAGTTCTTCTTACAATATACTCTCACAAATGATCCTGGAAAAAGTCCCCCCTACATCTAAACTCTCCTATATTTATACAAAAAAGCAAAACCTTTGGTCTACCCCTCGATGAACTTTGGGCTTCCTCAACCTTTCAGTTCCAAAATTTTGTCTTGCAGTATGTGCTCATAATTTATACAATATGTTACATTGTATATTAACATTTAAGAGCACTTTATGAAGAGGGACCAACTTGGTCGTTAATGAAATTTTTCCAAGCCTGGGCCTCTGCTGCTATCGATCTGCTCAGTAATCTGTTGGTCCTTTTGAGATCCCGTTAATCTCAGACCCTCACTTTCTTTTTCTCTTTTCTTTATCTCTACTTCTTCATTTATCTTTCTCTTCCTTCCTTATTTCCTCCTCTGTAGCTCTCTTTCTTTCTTCTTCCTCATTCTTTAACCAATTCTCTACCTCTTCTACTTTTGTCTTTTAGACATATCTTTTTTACAACAATCACCCTGTCATAAACATAGCATGTCCTTAGACCATTTATCTTTTACCAATATAACAAAAAACTATATCAGTCTATTTACCTCTTCCATATGTATTCTGTAAAATAAACTATACACAATATTAATGCATGAAAAGAAAGAATGACAAGGAAAAGAAAATCCTGCAAGTTTGTGTCTTAAAATCCTCTAAGTCCACCGTCTATAATTAAAATCACAACCCCGATAGAAAAGACTCCTCCACTTGGTCCAGGATGCATATGAACTAACTCGAAATCCTCCGATGAAATCATGAACCACATTGCTGCTACTGCTAATATCCAAAACACCAGACTCTGCACTGTGCTCCTCATCATATATAATCCCTTGGTGAAAAAGAGTCGGCAGGAAAAAAAACCCTATTGGCGGTCAGAAGCACTAGACGTCGGGATAATAGTTCACTAGACAGCCGCAACAGCGAGCAACAAACAGACTACAGGTTCCGCGGATGATAAAGTCGGTTGGCATTGGAGACTCTTAACGCTGAGTATCGAAGCTCTAAAACTTAACATCTTTGCAGTGTCGACGATGCCAAAAACTATTATCGTGGTTATTGTGTATCGACAATCGGAACCATTAACCACTACAATATCAGCGAGGGAAAAACTAAACGTCGGGAATATAGTCTGATCCACAACCACAATGGTGGACTCACAAATAACTATGGTTCCGTGAAAAAATACAACCCATCGACAATCAGGAGTTCTAACTGCTAAAGGTCAAAACTCTAAACCTCAACGTTTCCACAATGTTGGCAATACAAAAGACAAACCCTCCTATCAATGTAAAAAATCATTTCAATACCGATCAAACACATGATCGTCGACAGTCAAAACAATTAGTCTGAGAAAAATAAAACAAAAAGGAGATAAAGAATTGATCGGCAAGAAACAGGACTAATCATCGGGACATTCATGGTTTTCCTTTCGAAATGGCGCCAGCATAGAGGACTAATGCCCCGATTCCTTCATCAATAGACTTCTGACAGCAATAAACGAAATCATCGAAAACGTTTAGTGTTCAAATAAAACGAAAGGCTTTTTGGCTGGGCGATGGAAATATTAGTTCATTCAACCTCTGACACAGCGGAAACAAAAAGTCATCTCATCATCCGACCTCCAACAATGATAAAAAAAAAATCATCAAAAATCAGACCTTAAGCTCCGAGCAATAAAACAAACTCCACAGTCTTTATGCATTGGCTAGACACTGATAGTTCCAGATTATTCAAATCCTGAAACGAAAGAAAAACAATTGGACTTACTTCTGACTTCAAAAGATCAAAATTTATAGCAGATGAAAGACAGGTTTCAGGAAACCAAACAATCCGAGGCAAGATAAAATCAAAAGGAGGGTCCAAAATTTGAAAAATTTGGGAAAAAAAGGTTGCAGCTGCAACAGATCCTTATTCCCATGTAGAGACACACCTTCGAGTACATGCATTAAGTTTTCCTTTGTAGTGTTTAAAGTTGGAGTGAATAAACACAGAATCCACCTATCTTTACAAGGGTGCATAGATCAAGAGGGATCCCACACAAATAATAAATATGAGTACCTTGTATTTTTTATATGATTTTATAAATAAGAGTTAAAAGTTTTATATGTTTCATGACTTTCATATATATCTATATTCCTCGACTTGGATTTGTGTTTAGGTATACATTATGTTTTTGTCATCATTGGCATATTGTTATTAATCTCAAGAGTCCATATTTTGTGAGATGATATAGGAATGATATAAGACTTATGTATGACTAATATATACTCATATGGGACTGATATAAGGATGAAAAAATCATTCATAAGACATGAGATTTAGGTTTGAATGATTTCTTCAAACTGTGAACATAGGACTACTTGATTGGCCAGATAGAGGGCTACATGCTTACCTCATGAGATATGACCATGGGGTTGTATACCTCTTTCATAAAATGATTTTTTTTACTGATATAGGACTGATATAAGGCTGCATATCAGTAGATAATATTATAATGGGTTATGTTAAACCAGTTGGTCAATATCTGTACATAACTATATAAACCATTATCGGTATATTGAGAGTATTTCATGTGAATAAAATTCATGATTATGAAATGGTTCTAACTGTTATAGTATTTTTTCTTGTAGGGAAAATTAATATTCCCTTACCTACAAGGACATGAAAGTGGATTCATTCCCATGATTGAGCCTGAAAGGGAATAGTTCAGGAGGTTCCTATGCCTCTTAGGAAGCATACATAATAGATGGCTTAATTATATTCTGATAGATATGAATACTGGTGAAGATATTCTATCTTGTTTACATTCATGTGTCAAAGAAGAGATTAAGATATAGATGAGGATAACTCTTAGTGATGGAGGACCCAGATTATGATTCTCACATTCACATGGTGAGAGGGAGTACCTAGACTCGCTAGCTCCTGAATAACCAGTGTAACTAGTTGATGTAACTCTTGTAAAAAGGATACATGCATGATGCTCATAATTCAGAAGAAATATCATAACAGTATTCAAGAATATTTTTATGATTCTTATGATTAGTGATGTGGAAGTCACCCGACAAATATTTTCCTCAGTTGAGGAAAATGTGCAATAAAAGAACTTGAAGAGTTTTAGGATGATGGACTATAAATCCATGGCCACACATATGAAGATAAAATTGAAGTTTAGATCAGATTTGGAATATCTCAAAAGTTAGTTAAGATGAACCTAGTTAGTCATAGGTCCCAGGATCAGTCATGTGCTTTAGAGTCTGTACATAGCATGTGTTTTGGTACCTACTTGGTACACATGTATATAAACTCAATATGTATCAGAGAATGGAATAAATATTCAAATATATATGAAATATGACTAGTATAGTGATCAAGGAAAGATCACATGTGTTTCTCTAGATAGAGCATGTTGAAAAGCAGTAAGGCTATATGAGGTTTCTACAGTTATGTCTAAGACATGGTACATATCCATAGATGAGAAGAAATGCCAACATTCTTACTAAGCCTCTGTCTGGGACAAGATTGGTATAGTAGAAGAAAAACTATTCTAGTTGAAGAGGGAGTAGTGATGTGTCTTCACAGGTAGTAGCAGAGAAAGTCCCCATCAGTTAGTGATGGTAAATGACTGAGGAAACCAAAGACTGTGACACCTTGTGGACAGAATCCACATGAGCAGAGATATGATCAAAATATCAGAGACTATTGATACTCAATAAGATTTATATTATAGACTATTAGAGAACAGTTAAACCTCTTGGAGAGGTAGTTGGGGTGCAGCAGTATAAAGAGAATAATCATTGAGAAAGTGATTAGGCCTTTAAGAACATTACATAGAATGGAAATCTCACTGAGAACTTTTCTAGATAGAAAAAGATTCAAGAAGTCAACAAATGTTGACAAGTGAAAGAAAAGATAAGACCTTTCTAAATGTTATTACACATTTGTTGCATTATGTTGTATGTGTTGGATTTAAAATCCATGTTTTCTATTTTAGAGAAACTTAAGACCTTTCTGAATGTTATTACACATTTTTTTGGATTGGATCCAGATGATGTTACTATGTGTAGGTAGCTGGTTATTCTTTGAACATACCTGTTGTATCTTATGCTTAATACTAACCATATGTTTGAGTACATTTGAGGTATATTAGAATAGGCTCTTTCTTACATGGTAGACTTACTATATGATTGTGCTATATAAATATTGTTTTATCCCGAGATAAACGATGTAAATTGCGACTAGTACTACAAAATCTAAGTGTATTGCGGCTAGTACTAAATAAGCAATATGTATGTCAAAGAGCACTACATAAGCAAAATGAGTTTTGTAGATAGTACTACATGTTGAGGAGTAGTGTAGATTGGAAAGCTACCTACTAGGGTGAGATACTTGAGCCTATAGTCATTAGGTGTTAATAGTCAAGCTTTCTGAAAAACCCTATATGTGTGTTATGATAAAACACATTGAGATAAATTTTTAATCCATTGAGGTCATGGTCATGTAAAATGAATTCCAGTACATAGCTACTGATGAGAAGATTTCAAATTTGTGACAAGCCTCTATCTATGACAAAGTTTTGACACTTCTGAGATAAGCTTGGTATGGAAGGAAATTCCTAGTATGGCAGAGAATGTGTCCCTCGTTGAGAGGGAGTATTGAAAGTATATATTCATGAGTCATTCCCATGAGACTTGTGTTGTATCAAGTCCCGAATCTATGTCGTATTAGGTTCGTATATTCTCCATGGAACTTATGTCATATTAAGTTCACTAACTTATGTTGTATTAAGTTAAAAATAATATTTCTTATTAAGGTAGGACCTTGTTTGGGAGAGATGCTTGTACTGGAATCTTATGTCGTATTAATATCATGGCCTTATGATGTATTAAGGTCGGAGACTTGTGCTGTATCAAGTTCGAATTGTTAGATTTTTATCATTCAATCTAGCATTATGATCTTAGGATCTTATCTGAGAGAATAACATGCAAATCAATAAAATAGAAGAGACAAGAGACACAAAGAATTTTCCTCGGGGAAACCATAAAGGAGAAATCCCCACAACTTCCTCAAAGATAGAATTAGCACCAAAAGTAAAACTTGAAAACATAAAGATGATCTCCCGACATCAGTAGTCTCTCTCTTGTGCCAACAACTTCTCTCTCACTCATGCGCCCCAATTAGTGAGTGTGTGTGTGATAAATAGAGAGGCTCACTCTCTATTTATATTCTTTCATTCACTTAATGTCCACTCCAACATGTCGAACTCACTTAACAATCACTTACTAGAGTCGACATCTCTAGGAGAGTCTAATAACCCTAGTGCCCCACAACTTGTGGGGACTTTTCCTTGACTTACAATAACTCACCTAGGGCCGACTTCTCTAGGATAGTTTAATAACCCTAGGGATTTTTGGGCACACACCTTAACGGTCCTTAATTTTGGTAACTCCACGGGTTTTGAGGAAGCTTGTAAGCGGAGTTGCGACTCAAAATAGTCTTAGGGGTGTCGGGGTTGAGTCAAATCCCTCTTTTTTGTAATTGTCCATAAATTTCGGGTGTAAGACCATGATTTTGTAATAGTGCACTTGTATAAATAGGCACTCATGTAAAGATGTCAAGATCATCTAATGAAATGAGGATCATGTGATGTGAAGCTAAGAGCTATTCTTAAGGGTTTAAGGTTAAGTCCCAGTTGTGTGCATGGACGGCCTCTGCAGCTGTGTGCACAGAGGGTTTTTGTAAGAAGGTTAAGTCCTAGCTGTGTGCGTGGATGACCTCTGCAGCTGTGTGTGTAGAGGGTTTTTCTAAGGAAAAGAACTGCAGCTGAGTGCGTAGTTAGAGATTTTAAGAAAGGAACTACAGCTGAGTGTGCAGTTAGACTTGAAGGACGGATCTGCTGCTGAGTGCGCAGATCAGAACCGTTGTTTTGTAAGAGTGGAATAAAAGCGCAGTTTTGTGGACTTAGCCCCTACACTGGGAGTGAACCACATTATATCTTGTGTTGTGATTCTTTTGTGTGGTTTCTATTATGTTTTGATGCTTTTGATAAGTAGGTGAATGCTAAAGTAAGATAACTGTTAAATATTAATTTCGCTATGAATTCCCAGTTAAGGGTTAAGCAAGAAAAGTCTTTTATCTAAATGCGAAACTAATTAAGTGAATATCGAATCTCTATTTGGTATAAATATTTGTTGTTAAGGCTAAAGTTACAGTAATATCCCTCTTCTGCTTGCAGAAACCTGATTCTGCGGCACCCCATAGCTGTTTTGGGTGATACTGCAACATGTTCACAGGTTGTTGCCGAAAGGGCCAACACTGTGGGTCTTTTTGTTGGTGCGAAGTTAAAGTATAAACCCCGGGTCTGCCCTATAGCCCAACAAGGGCCCCACAACTGTGGGGACTTTAACCCTTATACAATAGGAGGGTTTCCCACAATGACTTGACATGACTTGTTTACATTATTGAATCTCTCGATAGGAACATTGGAGCATGACATGACTCAAATACATTACAGACACTTCCCAGAATAAACATCAGGGTACAATAGATTAAATATACAAGTGAATACATTCCGAAGTTACAAATACATCAACACTCCCTCTTAACTAGGAAGGTATTCTCTCAACACAATTTGTCAGTACTGGTATTCTTCTCTATATCAACTGGATCATCTCGTCACCTTCATCTTCAAGTCATCTTCATCATTGGATCTGGATCATCACTCGATCTGGATCATCATCACTAGATCTAGATCATCACTCGATTTGGATCATCATGGGGACATCAACAATCGATCTGGCTCATCATGAGGACATTATCACTCGATCTAGATCATCACTGGATCTGGATCATCATGGGGACATCATCATTGGATCTGGATCATCACTAGATCTATATCATCACCAGATCTAGATCATCAAAGGGACATCATCACTGGATCTAGATCATCACTGCTGGATCATCATCACTAGTGATATCTCATGATTCTTCTCATCACAGGAAGTTCTACAGAGCCAGCCCTTTTCATGCTGGATGTACATCTACAGAGCCGGTCATTTTTCATACTGGATGTATCATCACAGAGCTAGTCCTTTTTCATACTAGATGTGGCATCTACATAGAGCCAGTCATTTTTCATACTGGATGTGTCATCACAGAGCTAGTCCTTTTTCATACTAGATTTGGGATCTACACAGAGCCAGTCCTAGATGTGTCATCACAAAGCCAGCCCTTTTTCATGCTGGATGTGGGATCTACACAGAGCCAGTCCTTTTTCATACTGGATGTGTCTTCATAGAGCCATCCCTTTTTCATGCTAGATGTGGGATCTACGCAGAGCTAGTCCTTTTTCATACTAGATGTGTCTTCACAGAGCCAGCCCTTTTTCATGCTGGATGTGGGATTTACATAGAACTAGTCCTTTTCATACTAGATGTGTCTTCATAGAGCCAGCCATTTTTCATGTTGGATATGGGATCTACACAAAGCTAGTCCTTTTTCATACTTGATGTGGCATCATCACATACATCTGGCAATGGAAGGAACCAATCCTCTCACCTTGTCAGAAAGGCACAGCACTTATATCTGACCATGGAAGGAACCAATCCTCTCACCATGTCAGAAGGGCTCCTCTCACCATGTGAGAAGGGCTCATGAAATCATCACTTCCCTTTGGAAGGAACCTCGATCTGGAGAACACCAAGCTTCTCCTTGAAGTACTCAAACTTCACTCTAGCCATTTCTAGCATAGAATCACATCATGGCTGATTACATCCAAGGATAACCTATGAGCTTCACCAGGACTGATTACATCCGAGGACAACCTACAGGACCATTTACGCCTGAGCAACCTACGAGCTTCGCCAGGATTTATGATCAGACAACTTGTCTCACCAGCTATGCTAGAACTCCCTCTTCGAGAGATCTCGATCTGGATCACAAACTGGAGCTTCACTTCTCCTCTCCACATCATACCAAAATGTAAGTCAGATCAATCAAATCAAATAGTAGTTTTCAAAAGAAACATACTACCTCCCAAATCACAAGTGGCAACATCTTTTGCCTCAGTTGTACTCAGCACCATGCAGGACTCTATCCTGTCAAACCAAGAGATCACACCTGATATCATACTGAAGTAGCACCTCGAAGTTCTCTTCCTATCAATGGCACTACCCACCCAATACGAATCCACATAACCCTCTAGGTTAATATTATGATTCACCTCATACTTGAGCCCATAAGAAACTGTACCCTTCAGGTACCTTACTGCATGCTTTGCAACCATCAGGTGAACATGTCTCAATGTGTTCACAACAAATCAAGTATCTAGTCTCATATTCGTCAAGTACATCAAGGAATAAATCATCTGACGATACATCGTGGCATCAACCGTCTCTGATGAAGCATCACTCAATAGCTTCATGTTCGCTTCCATAGGTGTGGTCATGGCATTGTAATCCATCATCCTGAACCTCTTCAGGATCTCTATTGCATACTTCCCTTGCCCGAGGAAGATTCCATCTGCATTTTGCCACACCTCCATTCCTAGGAAATAGTGCATCAACACATAAGAGGAGCATCACTGGTATTCCACCTTCAGCCTTGAAGCAAAGGTTGGAATCCACTTTACTCTCGGTAAAGCCTAGAGTCATCAGTAATCTATCCATCCTATCATACCATGTCAAACCTCAGGATCTTCTACATTCACTTCCTCTAAAGCATCATACTCCCTCTGTCTTTCATACTCTATGCACTGAAACATTCTATACTGGAGTGACAAGTAGCTTCCTCTGCTACTAATATTCTATGTATCCATCTAGGGTCACTAGATGTTAGGATTATTAATCATCCCTTGTCCAAATTTGGTCATATGTCTAAATCAGGAGTCATGTCTAAATCGAGAGTCCATCCAGTCTATTTATAGTCATTAACACCATTGAGTCCACTTGACCTAATTGGGGCACATGTTTCAGTTACTAAAGTGTGGGGAACACTATTTGAGGCTCACTGCCACTGATTGCACTTGATTGCATCCGTTTAGGAGCCTCCTAGACCAATCCATACAATTTAGGAAGCCACTGGGAGTGCCAAAACCAACCAAGGTCAGTTCAGTTTAGTTAATGACTAGTCAAGCTAAGTTAGGAGTCAGTTACATTCAGTTCTAGTCCTCTACATTTAGTTAGCGCTAGGTTTACTTGACTAAACACATGTGGGGCACATTTCTCACCTACCACTATCAGTTAACCTTAGTCAACACTGAATGTAACACTTGAGTTATTTTTTAGAGCTCTGATGAACTCCGGTTATGGTTTAGACAAGGTCAGTTAACTATTGAGTCCTCCGATAGTGATTTAGACAAGGTCTTGGTTACCTACAGTCAAGTAGAGTCTAATCAATTCGAACTTCCTCATGTGGATTCGAATTGCTTGTGGCTATTAAATCCATTGTACTTCATTGTAATTATCTATCTAATTACTCTTTGATTAATGAAAAGCATTCACAGCTGCAAGCCATTTTTGCACTGTTTCATTCTTCAATAACTGAGTAAATTGTGTGATCTATCATGTGAGTTGTGTGTTTGTCCACAGATCTATGTGCTCAATTTAATACTGGATACCAAGATCCTCTATCTTTGAAAGTGTTCTTGCACCCATCTGTGAGCTTGTCATCCTCTATAGGCTTTCATCTTCAACCTTTTAGCAAAGGTTAAGATCTTCATCAATCTCTTCATGTATGTGTTATCCCATGGGTGTCTTCTGAGCTCATACAAGGCTTTATTTCATTTGCACACATGATTCTACTTGTCATGTGACTTCACTTGCAGTGGCTGCAAATGTCTCTTCGTATTCTATTCCTTCTTTTCGTCAGAAGCCTCGTGCTACGAATCTTGCCTTGTATCCCACGATGTTTCCATCTACTGCATGATAGAACTACGAACTTCCCTTCATGTATTGATACTGCATCCTAGAAATCATTCTTCTTGAACTGGTCTTCCCTTTATTCTTGGTTACTTCTTCATGGCTGGGAGGTTCTGCATCAATGATGTCGCTACATTCGTCATATTATTCTTCATCTTGAACCGTCGTCACTTGTTCTTTGGAACAAGTCTCATCCTTCTTTGCTTATAGGTGATTTTACGCGATCTTTCCTACAAGTCAAATGCATTAGTTGTATGGTTAGAAAAATTTCATAAGGTATATTCATAATGGCAAATTCTTATGCATAAATATATGATCATGCAACTATTTTAGCCAATACAACACTCATCCATATCTCATGAAAAATTTCTAGATTCCTTCCATCTCTACCAGGACAACATTGATATTATGCACTAATCCAATATGTTAGCAAAGAGGTTTCATTCTAGATAAGTAGCAATGGAGAGTTGTATAGCACCATGAGGTACTTAAGCATCACATGCATATTAGTATTTATACTATCATTAATGCAAACATTTTATCATGCATAATACATCAACTGAATATAAACAAATGCATAATCAAAACAATATCATGACATGACAATTGAATACTTATCTTTATTTGTTTCGTAGGTAGACTCCTTCTTGAGCCTGCAGCTTCATCATATTCTTCATTCATCATTTCTTATGCAAATGCTAAGATGGATAAGATTTTCTTCAAGAGTTGAGTCCTTCGTATTCCTCATCGCTTGAGGGATCTTCTTTGGATGGTGAGAGCTTGATCTTCAGTTGCTCCCATCTTCTCTTCTCTTATTGTGAGTCGAGCTTCTTCTTGTGTGTGCTCTTCCCAGAGTCTACTAAAAGTAATCACTTCCTTCTGGCACACATTCATCGAATGAATGAATCCCATGATCCTGGGAGGCCATTCAAGGTGGTTATCACAACTTCTGCATTCTCCACTTCTTCTTCTACCGCTTCAAGTTGTTCTTTGATTTGAGAGACCCTTGTAAAGTATGACTGTATGGTCTCTGCATTCTGTATCTTCACATTCTTCAACTATTTTCTCAAAGTCATATTCCGATTTATGTTCTTCCCTTCAAATAGCTTGGTCAAGGAATCAACCATATCTTTCGGTGTCTTTAGGGAAAACACTTGTGGTATAAGGTGATCCATGATTGAATCAACAATGATCTTCTTTGCCTTGACCAAGTTATTCTTGTGTAAGGCTTTTAGCCTCATCTCCCTCTGGAACTGGAACCTCTCTGCTTGTGTAGATGTCCAATTCATTTTCTTTAGCGAGATCATATACTTCCATGCTTGGAAGTTGTCAACTTCACCAAGCTTATCATTAAGCTGATGTGATAGATCACTTTGAAATAAGAACCTCAAATGAAAATAGCAAAAGATTAGATCTTATCAATTTGAGGTGTCCATCTTGGTTCCGAAGCTGGCTGATCTAGGGTTTTTCAGAGAAACCCTAATTTTCAAAACTTCGAATCTTTCAGATATGATTCAATAGAAAGATAGATATATTCAAGGTGAGCTGTCCAATGTACTCCTTTTCTGAAAACGGTGGAGGGAAGCTCTTGGAACAGGAAGCCCTAGTTTACCAATTTCTTCTGCATAAATTCCTGCTACTATTTCTGTAGTATCTACAAAATTATTGATCCTATGTGTCTGAAACTTTGCACTAAGGTAGCCTCACCTTTCTTTGTTCCAACACCATAGGTTTCATCAAAATTAGTTTCACCAATTCGTACTTATGATCGTTTTCCCAAGGTGACTTGTTTCAGGACTGTTTAGGATAGTGACGTTGTATGGACTTCCACGTGTCATTGTTTCATCTTCTGGGTGTGCAACTTGGACCACAAAAATTATAGTCCGTGCCCATTTTGGAAAATATTCAGAAATTTCATTTTGACCTTCGTAGCCTGATATATATCAATTCTCCCTAGGTGTCCTATTTAGGGATGAATCTTGGAAGAGGCTGGAACCCTAACTTGGAGGGATCATATCTCCTATAATACAGTGAATATGAGGCTGAAATTTGGACATAGAGTAAATAATTATTTTATATTTATATTGTGAAATTTTCATGTCCGTATCCTTCTCCAATATCTAGATATAGCGAATGTACCAAAACGTATCAATTTTAGTATTTTAGGGTTTTTCCAGCTCGGGGTCAAACTAGGGTTTGACTTTCCCGAAGTTGTAACCAACCAAAAATCTCAAACTAGGTCTCTAAAATTATATTTTGATGAGGATATCAATCCTATTTCGGTCTCACTCAAAAATTCCTCTTCTGTAAGAAGCCCTAATTTCCCGCACCAAAAACTGAAAATGCTAGGAATCGAATTCCGCTTCGACAGAAAGATGCGCCCTTCAATGGAGAGTCATCCTAGCATAATTTTGTAGATGGATTGTGGAGTTAGACCCAAGAAGTAAGAATCCCTAGATTCTACAGCTACACAATGTCTTCTTCTTAGGTTAGCTCTGATACCATGTTATATTTTTATCATTCAAGCTAGCATTATGATCTTAGGATCTTATATGAGAGAATAACATGCACAGCAATAAAACACAAGAGACAAGAGACACAAATAATGTTCATCGGGGAAACCATAAAGGAGAAAAAAATGCAACTTCCTTAGAGATAGAATCAGCACCAAAAGTAAAACCCGAAAACATAAAGATGATCTCCTGACAACAGAAGCTCTCTCTTGTCCAGCAACTTCTCTCTCACTCATGTGCCCCAATGAGTGAGTGTGTGTGTGATAAATAGAGAGGATCATTCTCTATTTATATTCTTTCGTTCACTTAATGTCCACTCCAACATGTCGGCCTCACTTAACAATTACTTACTAGAGCCGACATCTCTAGGAGAGTCTAATAACCCTAGTTCCCCACAACTTGTGGGGACTTTTCCCTGACTTACAATAACTCACCTAGGGCCGACTTCTCTAGGATATTCTAATAACCCTAGGTCCCCACAACTGTGGGGACTTTAACCCTTGTACAATAGTAGGGTTAACCACAATGACTTGACATGACTTGTTTACATGATTGAATCTCCCAATAGGAACATCGAGGCATGACATGACTCAAATACATTACAGACACTTCCTAGAATAAACATCGAGGTACAATATATGAAATATACAAGTGAATACATTCTGAAGTTACAAATACATCAACACGAACTTATGTTGTATTAAGTTCAGGAGTCTTGTGTTATATCAAGACCACATAACTTATGGCATATTAAGTATTGATGGTATACTATGTGATGTATGGCTAGCCATGGTCACTAGGTGCTACAAGTCTCCTTTAGGGATTAGCTACCCCTAGAGCTATTTACTTTAGCATATGACTGTATGACCCAAGGTAATACATATGATCATAGGTTCGGAACAATTCTTGTGAGTATTGTATGATATAAATGATGAATTAATGAAACATGTGTGGACCATGCATGATTAATTAATGATAAATGAGATGGGCATAGAGATAGAGAGATAATTTGAATTTCCCATGTATGCCTTCAAGTGAACTCAAATTAATAAGACATCAGTTGAGTCTTAGTTGTGATAAACAAATTTCATTTAATTAAGGAATCAACTACTTAATTTATGCAAAGTGATTGTTGAATATGACACTTATGGTGAAGCACTAGTTACATTTGTTCTGTTCAATTCAGCTTAGTTACATTCAATTCTATTCAAGTACATCCAGTTCTATTCAATTACATTAATTTCTATTCAGATTAGTTCAGTTACATTCAATTATGTTCAGTTACATTCAGTTACATGCAGTTCCCTTTAGTTCAGTTCAGTTCAATCAGTTAAAAACTCCGTTAGAGGAAGTTAACACCATTGAATCAATGGAGGGCGCATATCTTCAGTGTGGGAGATCATTATGAGGTGCCAACTTGGAACCAAGTCGATAAGGGTGCAAGGTTGAAGGTGGAGCAATGTTCATAGTGTTAACATTGTTACTAGAACACAAAATCATGCAACCATTCGCTACCTTGTTTGAATGACTGAATTTGGCTTTTTATTAAAGTGTTATGCACTTGTCAAGGTTGGTACAATATTCTGTATGATCTCTATTCTCTTGTGCACTCTTATTAGGAAATCTACTATTGTGTTGCAATCATTCTCTATTGTTTATCTATCATACTGAAATATTTTTTACTGGGTTTTTTTATCCTTAGTATCAGTGGAGGGTTTTCACAGGGTACAACATGTGTCTTATGAATTGAAATATTTTATGTGAATTTTTTATGAGATCTATCTCCACTGTAATTGTGGATTAAATTTTTCAAGTTCAATAATAGATATTTATTGCTCAAACACTAACATCACGGACCTAGGATGGAGGTGGTAAAATGATGGACTCATGGAAAAAAACCTCTCAAAATAATAAACAGAAAATATCTAAACCAAAAGGGAAGTTGACCCTCCCATCAATCTGTGCATGGCATCGATAAAAAAAAAAATCAAAACTATCATAAAAAATTATGGTGGACCATGTAATGCATCTAGATATTCGAACTAAATAATATACATAAAATAAAGGAGGGAACTAATATTCTTCCCATCATTGGTGAGGTGCACGATGGTCATCATGAATAGTGAGAGGCACCTGACCTCCTCTACACCAAAAAAATAAATCCATAGTTTTCCACCACACCTAAAAATTAGTAGGATTAGTGATGTCGTGAGAGATATATCCCTGAGATTAAGCGAGATGACTCTCTATTACAACACTAGATGAAACATTAGGTAAGAGGGAAAATCCTCCCCTCTCCTAGATAACCCAGTGATAAAGCAAATTTCCTCCTTAGTGGGATGGAACCACTAATAAAAACCAATGTGACATGAATCTCTAAAATGATCCAAACAAATGGATCAACTATGCCTACAATGATGAGTTCCCCTTGAGGGATGTATCCTCTTGAGAGAATATCAGGAGGCCAAAAGGAATCAAGAGGTCTCATGTCTAATCGGTAATGGGGGAAAGGATACAAATCTCTCTCCCTGTCTCTCTCCTATAATTTCCATACAAAGTTGTACTAGTTAACCTACACATTCTACTTTTGGTTTGCCTCTCACCGCTGTCGTCTCTGATTTACATGTAACATTAATCAGTCTAAAAAATAGGCATAAAAACATTAAATATTTCATTAAAAGAGCATGTTATTTATTAAGATCAAATATCTACGATATGTAGAACAATCATTGGAGGGTGATAAGTTAAGACACCCCTAAGTTGAATGTTCGTTGTTTCAAAACCTCGCGGATACTGAAAATCCATCCATGATAATGGTTGTTATAGTCCAGGTCAGATGTGATTCCTAGGTGTTTTCGATGGCTTAGATGCCCATGGTTTGTGGTTTCTTATCAAAAGGAAAACCATGCAAGTAAGGTGTACCACTTTCCAAAAAACATTTAACATCAAATAATAATTTTTTTCTCAAAATAAATGAATTTGATAAGTAGTGTGCCTAAATTACAGTAAGTCACCGTGCTTAGTGCTCTTGTAACACAATAGCACCACAAACAATATGCTACAATGAAACAAATTCATTGTTTGCGTAAATAAAATAAAATAAAATTGAAATCATATGGATAAATGGTGTGTAACAATGATAGAAGCACCATGAAAGGTGCGCTACATTTTCCCTAATTCATCATGTGCAACTTTATTTTTAAGACAAAAGTGGTGCACTTTTACATGCAATGCACCGGTGCATGTGTTTTTTTAATATACACTAATAATATTTTCTAAACCTTAAATATAATGCTTCCATCAATAGGAAGAACCAATGCAATGTTTAGATATCTTCACACCATCAATGATGCTCAAACCTTTTTAATGTCCATTGTAATAGGAACACCTCTTTCTTAGATTTATCATGATTTTTTATCTACATAATGTTGTACCTATTGCACATCACCGCACATAATAATTAGTGCATACATGTTAAAAAAATGCATTGGCTAATGTGCTGAATTTTTTTAATATATTTAGTTTTAGCGGTGTGATTTTACAGACAATGCACGAATGTGTGTGTTCCTTAAAGACACACTAGAAATATTTTGTAAATATTAAAAATGGTGCTTCCATAAATAGGAAGCACCAATGCAGTATAAACATGCATGTGCACCATAAATGGTGCTCAAACATTTTTAAAGCACACAGAAATAGGATCATCTCTTTTTGTTGGAATATGTAATGATGATCGAATGTATTTAGAAGGTAATAATGTCCAATCTTATGTAAAAGAGTTATCTCACATGTATTTTGAAATAATTTACTCTTATTATCTTTTATTATATAAAGAGGTGAAATTATGTTTATCCCACATGTGTTATGGGATGTAATTCATATATTGCCTCTTGGTATATAATGAAGTGAAGGAGTCATTGTAAATTAATCAAGAATTAACATATGAACACAAGGACGTGTCATGTAATGTGATTTTGGATCGGGATGTGATGCTCATGTGTGGGATCTCTATTGTAATATTGGAGATTATGGATGATTAAGAATATTTCAACATTACCATGGATGCTTTTCCATTTGATATTTTACCACGTATATTTCTTGTCTCTTCCTTTATCTCCATTTGTGTCAATGTTATTTTTTGCTTATTATGATAGAAGGATAGATCAGATCATGTTATGCATGTTTTGTTTTGTGTATGATTTTATCACATTCTTAATATTCCTACATGGTATCAGAGCATGTTGCTACATTATACCTTCTTCATTAAAAAATATAGATTTTATTTTTTAAGCAACATTTTCTCATAATTTCAATTGGGCTCCTCATATTTTGTAGTTTTGGGACTCTATCTACACTACCCAAGTGGTATTTTTTACACATATAAGATCTAAAATACATATTTGATTTTTTCCTTACAAACCCTAACCCTTTATGGAGATGTGTTTAAGGTAAAATTGGGTGGAGACTTTTAGACCATTTTTAACACTTTCTGTGCAAATTTTGAATAAATAAAATGCATATTTGAGTTCCTCTCACAAAAGATTCAATTTAAAAAAAAAATGAATCGTTTAGAGTCCTGATGGTGGAGATATCGATATTTTACAATAAGTTGTTTTTTAGTTTTTTTGGTGATGACCACATAGATTGCATAGCGAGTATTTTTTGACAATGTTCTCGTATTTCTGTTTTTTTTGTGTATGTGAATGCATAATGGATTCTCTAGTTCCAAAAACATGTTATAATAAATATTATAGGAAATTTTAACCGATTTATGATCCTTTTAAATTTTATGTTTTCCTTCTTTCGATTTTTTGTTGCATAGTTACAGATCTGTTTTTTTGAAGCTGTTGTGATTCATTTCTTATAATGTACCAACTTGGATATTTGGAAAACTAACTCAAAAAACAAGGATATTGACCAAGGTTTGGGGTTATTGTGAGTTTTAAACAAGATATGGGATTATGTTCGACTTAGGATCCTATAGACAATGCATTGGGACCTTTTTTGGTTTCAAAATCATCAAGGCTAAAGTTTACTCCCAAGGCTCCTAGGCATCCCAACATATACAAACTAAACCTTTCCTTCACACATCCTTGAAACTTAATGGAAGTGTATTTGGACCTATATAGGCTTAAAGAAAATGCATATCATTCAATTAACTCTTAGGATTCACTCCAGGAAGTTTGAGAGATTTTGAGAAGGTTTAAGAGTAAAACTAGTGAAAATGACTTATAAGACTCTTAAACTAGTTTGACTTCATGATGACCCAAACAATGCAAGGAGGTTCCAATTTCTAAATTTCAGGAATGGGATGATTTAAGTGACTTGTTATTGAATATAAGGAAATGGAAGAATCAAATTTGGAATTATTATCAAGCATTAATGACTCAAACACTGAAAGTAGATCAATTTAGATAGACATCTAGCATATGTGCGCACAATAGGACATTCATCAGACTTTTATTGATTTGCAGTAGGTAAATAAATATCATGGTTCTAATATAGCATCAATTTAAACCTTTATAGGATGAATTACATCAAGCATTGATCTCAAGAATAGAAGAGAAGAAGAGATGATTCTCCATGAGAATAAACTAGGAAAATATGAAGATTTGAACTGGAAGGCTTCTTCAATCACTGCAAATGGATTGAACTTCACTACATATGATCATAGTAAATTAAATAATATCAATGATGAAGACTGGATTTCCTCATACTCGTAGTAGAATCATGGGGCGCATCTCCCAACTTGGACAAGGGGCACATCTCCTAAGTCTAGACTATCACAATGCTCTTAGATCAACTCACAAACCATCAAAAGATTTGAAAGTGATGTGTTATACTTATTTATAGAAAAAATTCGATTCAAGTTATAATTTTCTCTTCATGTGGTCAAATTTCCTCAACCAATGCACCCTCATGAGTTCATAGAAACTTTCTTTGCTTTCCAAATTATTTTTCTGCTATTTGCCTTTATTGCATTATTGTGCTTTATTTCTTTATCCTGCTTTTTCTGCTTTATTTTTATTTTTTTCTTTTGTCCTAAATTATCATGCTTTTCCTGCTTTATCTTTATTTTCTACTTTTATCCTACTTTACCCTTCTTTTATGCTTCATACTACTTTTTTTCTTTCCTACTTTGTGCCATCTTTTCTTGTTTTAATTTGTTTCCTTTTTCGTTCCTGCTTGGATGCTTTCTCTTTTCTTTCATATTTTTAAACTTCCTTGTACTCAAATCTTATCTCCTAATGCGCCCCACATGGATGATTATGATTATTATTTTATTTAAGATAAAATTTATTAACGGAAATAATTTACCTAATAGTGCATCCTCAACTTTAGGACATAATAACTGCTACTATTAATTAATTTCCTTGTTTCAAAATCTAATCCCAAGAAATTAATGGAATTTCCTCTTAAAATAATACGGAATAATTATCTAAATAGAGTGATCCATATGTCACCAAAATGGGTACATGACAGTCCTCCCCTCCCAAAATTTGCTTGTCCTCAAGCAAGGGAAAATATGAATGATGGAACATGTAGGCACTTTTCCACAACTTTTTCAGACTATTGGCTGCACCATTTGACCTTCATCTCCTTCATAAATTAATCCTTTGGAAATGTTTCATTTTTCATCTTTCACCATAAACTCATGAATGACCTTTCTTTCTAAATAATTCATGGCTAAATGTGTTGCAAATATTGGATTGAACTTTGAACAAAACATGCAGAATGGCCAAACTATTCTTGAAGCACTTATGATGGTAATACTCATGATTTACATAAGGATATGTGATGTACATAATGGTTTCTTCAATTATATTTAATTAAACACAACTATCATGCACCAAAAGATTAGTGAACATCTTCAAATCAAGCCTTGGACAATTGCACTTTACCTATTTCTCCTCTTGAAGTGGTAGAGAGTGTAGATGCTAAATATGATCCACTTAACATTGTTGACATGGTATGCAACCATTTTCATAATTCAATCCCTCATCATTGAGGTATCCACATGGATATCTAATGACAAATTATGGAGTGAAACCAAGTGTGACTGACATTGAAAAAGTTCCCATTACTTTCTTCATTCCTTTGAAATCTCCCAAAGTTCTCATCCCATGGGAAACTCCTTTACTTTATTGGGAATCCATATCTGTTATGAATTGAAATGGATTTATACATGATGCATCACCCTTATCATTCTCAATCATGGGACCAAAATCCAATATCTCTATCCTTCCAACTTCATGTTCAACAAATTTGATATGCAATGATCTCTCTACCCAAACTCATGACATATATGTCAAACTAATGGTGCACTTCTTTCAACATCCTACCATGAACCAAAATGCAATAAAATATAATCAACACAATCTTACCAAAGTGTTTGATTTTTTCTTTTCTGATGTAAGATGGTGAAACCATAGGTGCGCAAGCCAAGCCAATTCTCATGCACAAAAATCTAGAATTGTCATAATGGCAACAAGGACATGTTTCTTGCAAAAAAATTTCTTTCAAGAGAATATGATGATTATTTCCAAAGTAAAGATAAATATTTTGAGAGGTATGTCTATACCACATACTGCTATATGAATCCTCCTGCTGAAATAGTTGAGACCAAAGATTATCCCAGGGTGCCAAATAAATCTTAGATTTAGGAAGTGTATCCTACTCTCTCCTCTACACTGCTTAGTGCCTCCACTAAAATACTCATGAAAAATTCCAACCCACCAAGTAGGAGAGTCTTGAGTCCATCCACCATATGATTTTCCATGTGGGAAATCAAACCATTTCTCCTCATGGATGGACTTGTGGAAACGAAGGCTAGCATGCCCTCCTAGATCCCACTGAATATGTTGCACTCTTCTACTCTCATATTCCATCAAGATCACTTTGTTACTCCATGTAATGCTTGGATGCCATGGTTTATGCATCATTCCACTTGACATCTTGATCATTTGGAACAAGTTGGAATTCCAAATGATGCTAGGATACCATAGCCATGTTGGCATCCCATCACTTGCCATACTTTTGAAAACTATTGCCATGCAATTTCAAATCCAATACTCATGTGCATGTGTATTGGAGGTATCTAATGCTTTAAAATGTCAAGGAAATTTTAGTTAACAAAAAAATCATTACAGAAACGAAAGAAACCTTTACCTTCCAAATTATTCATTTCCATTATGCCTCTATCCACCCAATCAATGGATGAATAAGCACTTTTGTTTACTGATCCATATGATATGTAATCAACCACCTTCTTTGAAGCTAATTATTTTCTCCATATATGAAAATTATGAAGTATTTCTTTAAATGCATTCATTTCAAACACTTATTTACAAATGCGAGCAAGACTTGTGCATCCTTGAGCCTCCATTTCGGTGATATATTTATCTATCCAATCCATGAATAGATAATCATCTTTTCTTATTTATCCAAATTTCATGTTCTCATCTATATATCCCATAGCTAAGGACTCTTCAATGTCCCTCTAAGGAAACATAAGTGTTCTTGTCATATCACAAGGTATGATCTTACTATCAGTAACATAGACTATGGGAGCCTCCTTCTCTTCATGTGATGCTAAGAAAAATAATCCCTTGACCCAATATTCATTCCCAATTGATGTGGCTGAAATAGAATTGTGGGATGAATAACTGTGAACCAATCTTGTGTGACTCTCATCCACCAAAGATGTGGATTCATCAACTCCATAAATGGGTGGTAAAACATTAAGGAGCTATTTTGATTCTTCAATAAAGAGAGGAACCACTCCATGAGAGACCTCCATTTCTCTCTGGAAAGTGACATGTGCTTGGAACTCATCAATTGTATCCCAAAATTCCTCATGCACATGCATGTCATCATGCACCTCATGAATCACCATCTCATGAGGTTCCTCCATAGAACTATGAATGCCATCAACTAAAGGAAAATGGCTTACTAGAATGTAGGAGGGAATATGTGATCTCTCCAAATATTGGTGAAGTTTCTTTATCTCCATATTAGACTCCAAGAGGGAACTTTGAGTGCTTTTGAAAGAATATTAGGTGGCCATTAACTCAAAATTAATCTTGCAAATATCCTCAACATCCTTCAAGGATTCTCTATGCAACATATGAACAAACTCATATAAGTGATCTTTGTCTAAAAGCATGTATGAAAAATTAACTTGGTTTTCATACATTACTCTCTGGATCTTCTCCATGGCTTCAAGTAAAGATGAATCTTCCAATGAAGTAGCTCTCCAACACAGATATGATACTAAAGCATGAGTGTCATGGAGAATGTGTAAGGATTTATTGATCTTATTTTCATCCAACTACAATGGCCCTACTAGGTATGAATGCTCATGAGAGTGAAACTACGCCTCATCATTTGTAGAATCAAGCTCATGAAGCTCAAGAGGTGAAGTGGAAGTCGATCCTTGATATTTTTGTTCAACTTCAAAGTCTCTATGCTGAAAGGAATGTATACTTGAAGCAATATCCTTAATAGGAATGTCTATGTCACCAACATAGAGAGATGAATGTCCATTCATAGATGTCTCCATTATATTGTGGTACCCATAATTAGGTACATCAACCCTTAGGAACCCATAAATAGGCACCTCACCATAATAGCCATTAGTAGATATCTCATCACAACATCCATTAGTAGATACTCTACTATCCATGTCTAGAATGTCTAGATCTTATTTTAAACACCCTTCTCCTTCAATTCCAATGCCTTGCAATTAATTTCGCTCCACTTAATATGTATTTTCTTCTTTTGCTTCATGGATTCCACAAACAATATGATTTGTAACCCTCTTCATGACCTCCAAAGGTGGATCTCAATTATGGATTTTCCCTTGTCTAAATCACTTCCTTCACAAATATTTGATGTAGAACACTTTTGATGGTGATACTTCATTTTGTTGCAACTTTTTCTCCACTTCTATACACATATTGTTTACAATATGTTCCACTCTTATCTTATGTGATTTTCCAAAAGGATCCCTTTTTCTGAATATGATACTAATCTCAATTTCATAGGACTCTCAAAAAAACAAGCTTTCATGGATATCTATTTTTAATGCTTGGTATCTTAGGAGGTACTCATAGGGATCAAATTTTAGTGGCTTTCCTCCAAAGAATATTTTTCCACCAATAATATCAAACATTGGTGGTTCATCCCCTCTATATTCATTGTGCACTTGGTTACAAATGTAACCATCCTCATCTCGTGATAGTCTTTCATTTATGTAGATGATTTCTTCTTCCTCATATGGCTCGAAATATTCATCACCTATTGGTATGAGCCTCACAACTGCCAACTTGAAGTTTTTATCTGCAACATTTCTTCAACTGAAGGTTTACTTTCCATAGGAGTAGAGGAAAGTGCTCTGATACCATTGTAATGTACCAACTTGGAGATTTGGAAAACTAACTCATAGAACAATGATATTTACCAAGGCTTAGGTTTATTGTGAGTTCGAAACAAGAGAGGGGATTATGTTCATATTAGGATCATATGCACAATGAACTAGGACCTTTTATGATTTCAAAATCAGTGAGGATGAAGTTTACTCCCAAGGCTCCTGGGAACGCCAACATATGCAAACTAAACCCTTCGCTTCACACTTCCTGGAAAATAATAAAAGTGTATTTGGAATTAGATATGATTAAATACATTAAATATAAGTTATTGAACTCTTTGGATTCAATCCAACATGTTTGATATAATTTTGAGAAGTTTTAAGTGGAAACCTAGTGAAAATGACTTCTTCGACTTCTAAACTAGTTTGAGTTCACGATGACCCGAACATTGCAAGGAGGGTTTTATTTCTCAATTTCAGGCATGGGATGATTTAATTGAATTTTTATTGAATATAAATAAGTTAAATAATCAAATTTGGAATTATTATGAAGCATTAATTATTCTAGCACTGAACTAGCCAAATTTAGGTAGACATCTAGCATAGGTGAGCACAATAGGACATTAATTAGACTTTTATTGATTTTCAACAAGAAAATAAATATTAGAGGTATGATATAACATCAATTGAAGAATTTAGAGGATTAATTACATCAATAAGTGATCTCAATAATAGAATATAAGAAGAGAGAATTCTCCATGATAAGATACTAGGAAAATATGAATATTCGAACTAGAAGGATTTTTCAATCATTGCAACTAGATTGAAATTCATTGGATTTGTTCATAGGACCTGAAATAAGCTCAATGATCAAGACTAAATGTCCTCATTTTCATAGTATAATTATGGAGCACATCTTCGAGCTTGGACTAGGGGCACATCTCTGAAGTCTAGAGTAATACAGTGCTCCCACATTAATTCACAAACTATCAAAAGATGTGAAAGTGACGTGCTATCCTTATTTTATATAAAATTTTGGATGCAACGTAGAATTTAATCTTCATTTGGTCCACTTTCCTCAACCAATGCACCCTCATGAGTGGATAGAAACTCGCTTTGCCTTCCATGCTTTTCTTTTTGCTTTCTTCCTTACTGCTTTCTCCTTATTTATTGCTTTATCCTGTTTTTTTTGCTTTATTCTGCTTTTCTGATTTGTTCCTTCTTTATCCTACTTTTTCTTATTTTATCCTGCTTTACCCAGCTTTTCTGCTTTATATTGTTTTTCTACTTTCCCGTTTTGTGCCATGTTTTCTTCTTTTATTTTGTTTCCTTTTTATTTTCTACTTTGAATGATTTCTCCATTGTTTCACATTTTTCAAATTCCTTGTAGTCAAACATTATCTCCTAATGCACCCCAAATGGACCATTATCTTTATTATTTTATTTAAGATAAAATTTATTCATGGAAAATAATGTCTAATAGTGCATCTTCAACTTTAGGACATGTATAATAATTAATACTATTAATTAATTGCCCTATTTCAAAATATAATCCCAAGCAATTAATGGAATTTCCTCTCAAAAAAATAGGGACTAAAGGGATAAATATAATGATCCATATGTCACCAAAATGGGGACATGACATTGTGAGAAAAATCAGTTTTTTATTCATCTCTTATTTTGAAATTCTTGTTATGAGCTTCTTAATCTCTTTGCATTAGGGTTTTTATTCTTATTCATCATATTTATAGAGGTTGTCTTGTTCCTATTTTACTTGTTTCTAACCTTCTTGTGTGGAATATGTTTTGACATTTTTAGGGACATTGATCTCTAGTATGGTAATGGTGACAGGAAGAAATGAACTTATGCCTAGGACTTAGTTGTTTGATGACTATTTTTTCATATCTATAAGTGATATCATTGTTTTGTTTGATGAGGGTTTTTTTTTTCAATATTCTAACATGGTCTCACTCTTCTAACAATCGTGATGCTTCTAATATGGTATCTTATATTGATCATTATTCTTTTTCATATTTAGATCTCATTTTTTAAATTCCAAACTTTCCTAAATAATAAATATTTAGTGTTTGGACATCTTATATATGCTTTTTGGTTATTAGCCTTTTTTTGGTTACATTATAGATTAGTTTCTTAGTCTATTTCATGTTGATTCTAGAGGTTTTATTTGTTCCTATTTACTTGTCATTATCACACCCTTGTGATAGATGCCTTCTTTGACATTTTAAGAGCATACATATCTAGCATTTCTCATGATGAGAGAAAGAAACCATTTAGTGCTCACTAATTTAACTAGTGCTTAATAACTAAATGTTTTCATCTATGTGATGTTTTATATTATGTGATCATATTTATTCTTATTAATTTCTTGAGTAATGCCAATCTTTAAATATATGTGATATCATGTTTATATTATAATGGCTTGTCATAAGAATATTGTCTTTTTATTAAGGATTAGTTTCTTAATCATGTGTTGCAAAGATTGTATCTAGTTCTGTATTACCTGTCTCTAACATTCCTATATGGAAGCATTGACAATTTCAGAGAATTCATCTCTTGCATGTTAACATGATGACAACAAGAAATCAACCCATGTTAATGACCCATGATTAATCACTAGTCATTTCATATTTTCATATGTGATATCATGACTTGATCATAATTTGTTATGTTGATCTTGCTAAATTTTTTTATCTATCTTTATATATGATGTCATGTTTATTTAGATCACCTTTTACTCAATATTTGTATGGTCCTGAGAACAATCATATTATCATTTCATATATCATGTCTTGGGCTTATCATATTTATGTTTTACTCTTGGAAGTTCTTTGTGCATATTAGCTCTTTGTTTACTTCACTTCCTGTGTATTTTTGAAGAGTTTTTGGGTAGTTTGGTCCTAGCATCCATTCCTATATTAAACAAATGTTTTGATTATATTTGTTCTTTCAACATTGTTCCTTGTTGAACAACTTATCCTTGGTAACAAAGTGTGATCATATTTTTTTCTTTATCTCAGATGTTTGAAGTTGTCATTCAAGGGGTAATGAAATATCAATCATCATATTCCATATATAATGTAATGAAGCACCATATTCTACTATTAAGGCCATGATGATTATGTAAACGATATCATTTTCAATGGTAGACTATTGGGGTCTTGTATTCATGATGAGGTCTATTGCATAGTTTTATTGCATATTTTAACTATCATATGGTTTTAGTTGTGATGACTATTGTGGTGTTCTAGTCAATTTGTAGTTGGCTCTAGTAGCCAAAGTGGCTTCTCTTTTAGATCTAGGCAATTTGCAGTTGGATCTCTTGCCACATTTTCTAGGCATTTTGTTGTTGGATCTAGTATCAACTATGGATTCTCTTTATATCTAGGCATTATGTAGTTGGATCTTATCTCCACTATTTATGTATTTGTAACTTCAGAAGATATTTTGATGTATATTATCATTGTATGTTGTTGTATCCCTATTGGATATGTGTTTTCCTCCTTTCGAGATGTCTTTATTGTGTCTATACCTTGAGGTAAAACATCTGTTGTAAGTCAGGGAAATAGTCCATAGTGTGACATCATGTAATGTGTATTTGGAGTCTCTCTAGGAGAAGTCATCCATGTTCGTAAAAAAGGTCGTCCCATTTATGTAAAAGGTCAATCACTTGATTATTATAAATAGTGAGGCATTCTCCCTCATTTATAAACACCTCACACACACTCAAGTTTGAATGAGAGAGAGAGAGATAAAAAGGAGGAGAGATAGATAGTTGTTGAATACTTCTTATTACTAGGATTGATCATATTATGACACACTCTTTGTGACTGTACTATTCTAAGGAAATTTGCGGGGTGTTATCCTTTATGGTTTCCCCAGTGAAAATGTGTGTCTTATGTATCTGTTATATCTTACACATCTTGTTGTATTTGTTATTATTTCATAAAAATGTCCTAATTAAGCTAATAAAATATAGAAAAACTAACATGGTATCAGAGCCTCTCTGAAAGAAGGAACTATACAGTTGTGGAAACTAGGGATTCCTAGTTCAAGGTGTTCTCTCCACAAATCATCAAGAAAATAGGGCTAGGATAACTCGCCTTAGTAACGTGCATATTTTGGTGAAAGCAGTTTTAGATTTGAAGAAGTATTATATTTTACCCTGTCACTAGTGTCGGGAGAAACTAGGGCATCAAGTTTCGGAGGCTTCCCACATCAATATTCAAAAAGTGACCTTGTTGGGAAACTCACCTCAAGGAGATGCATCTTTCTTCCCAAAAAAATTCCCAAACTCCAAGTTTGAAAAATTAGGTTTTCTTTGACAAACCTTAGGCCATCCAGCTCTAGAACCAGGCCAAACACCTCAAATCAATAAGACTAAATATTTTCTATTTACATTTGAAGTTCACATTTGAAACGATGACTCAACATACTCATCTTGAGGACAAGCTTGGAGGGGTTGATAACTTTCGAGCAAGGAAGTACAAAATCTCATAGATCCCTGAAGAAAATTATTTGGACTAGTACATCACTGAAGAGGTTCAAGAACCAGAGGGAGATGAGGCTAGGGATGCTCATAACAGAAGCATAGAGAAGGCCAAGATAATAATTGCATATTCTATTAAGGATCACCTTATTCACCATGTGTCTTCATTCAAGACACCGAAGGAAGTGTATGATGCTTTGACAAAGATGTTCGAAGGAAAGAGCATCAACCGAAAGATGAATTTGAGGAACCAATTGAAGAATGTGAAGATACATAACTACAAGACTATACAATCTTACTGCACAAGGGCTACTCAAATCAAATAAAAAATTGAAGCGGTTGAAGAGAATGTCGAAGAAGGAAAAATTGTAATGACTACCTTAAATGGTCTCCCTAGATCATTGGACTCATTCATTCAAGGAATTTGTGCAAGAAGGAAGATGATCTCTTTCAATGGGATGAAAGAATAATTTGCACAAGAAGAAGCTCGACTCATGACAAGAGAAGAGAATATGGGAGCAACTAAAGATAAATCTCTCATAGTTCACACCAGGAAGAAATTCAAGAAGAAGGAGAAGAATCAGAACTTTCATCACAACAAGAAAAAGGACAAGAAACAAAAGAATACGAAGAGAGATCCTTCAAATGTCTGATTCTATACTTATGATGAAAAGGGGCACTTTGCAAGAGATTGTCCCATCTAAAAAAGGAGACACCATGCTCATATTACCGAAGACAACGAACCAATAAAAAAAAGATTCATAAGAGAGAAGGATGACTCATATGAAGAGTATGTGCTAATATCAACACTTACTAACACTATATCACACAGAAGAAATTATTGGATTGTGGATAGTGGAGCTTATAAACACATGGCGGGATACAAGGAATCATTCATTAATATGTCTGAACATGAGTCACCTCACAAGGTGAAACTTGGGGATGATTACTAATACCCCATAAAAGGGAGGGGAGAAGCTTCATACAAGATTGACTCCAGGAAATCCTTAAAGATGAAGGATGTGTTATATGTTCCAAGATTCAAGAAGAATCTTCTCTCCAACTCTGCACTAGATGCAAAGGGAATTAGAGTTGCATTTGTCGATGGCCAAGTTGTAATATGTCCTAAAGGGAAGACAATAGAGGATGCAACAGTGATCGAAGAAAAAGATAGAGGCTTATACAAGCTAAAGGGACAGTCTGAACAAGCACTAGTTCATGAGTCAATTGAACCAAGAGAACTATGGCATGGAAGTCTTGCACATGTGTACTATAGAGCACTACAAACGGAAATCAAAGAAGTATCTAGACTACTAAAGATCTAGGAAAAAAATAAAGGAATTTGCAAAGGATGTGCACAATGAAAGAATCCAAATAAGACATTTCCCAGTAGTGAGATCAAGGCCAAAGGAATACTGGAGATACTACACTCGGATGTATGTGGATCCATATATTATAGCTCAAGTGAGTATGTGTACTATGTTTCCTTTATAGATGATTTCTCGCATAAGGCTTGGATATATTTCTTGAAAGGGAAAATTGAATTTTTCAGTAAGTTCAAGGAATATAAAGCCTTGGTCAAGAACCAAACCTATAGGAATATCAAGACTCTATGGTCAGATAATGGCAGATAATTCACCTCAGAATAATTCAAGGAACTATGCAGAGAGTATGGGATTAAGAGGGACTTGAGAACTCCGTACAATCCTCATCAGAATGGGGTTGTGGAATGAAAGAACCGAGCCATCATGCAAGCAATAAGAGAAATGTTGCATGACCAAAATCTTCCTATGAACCTTTGGGCAGAGGAAGCAAGGGAGGTTGTGTGTGTACAAAACCTTACTCCTCATCAAGTACTTGAAAACAAAACTCTTGAAGAGGATTTCTTAAGAGAGAAAACAAAATTCATCCATATGATAATATTTGGATTCCCGATGTGCATACATATTCCAAAGGAGAAAAGCACCAAACTCAATCCTTTTGGGAGGAAGGGTATATTCATAGTATACAATGATACATCAACATACTACTGAATATAATCTCTAGGATTTGAGAAGATCGACATCAGTATATATGTAACCTTTGATGTAGACTTGGAATAATTCAGATCCAGGAGGACACCTATTCAAGAGGTCGAGGAACCTGAAGATATGAGAGCCTGAGATATGGAAATTGGAGAAGCAATTTCATAAGACCATGAAGATCATAACATGGAAGAACCATAAGAGTTGGTAGAGACAATCCTTGAGAAGGACTCCCATAAGAGAAAACCATCATGGGAATGAGAGCTCATACAAGAAGAAGAAAGGTATGGCGCTCCGAAAGAAATACATAGAGAGAGAAAAGGGGAAAATCCATACAATATCTATGTGGACCTACTATGTGACATCATTGACAGAAAATCTTCCACCTATGAAGAGGACACATATGAGAAAGAATGGAAGGATGCTATGATCAAGGAATATCAGTCGATCATGAAGAATGGTGTCTGGGAGATAGTTCTAAGACCATAAAATAATCCTGGGGTGAATTTGAAGTGGATCTACAAGATCAAGAATGTTGCAGATGGAAACATCGATAAATACAAGGAAAGGTTCGTAGCAAGAGGATTCTCACAGAAACAAGGCCTAAACTATGAAGATACATTTGCACTTGTGGAGAGGTACACTTCCATTAGGACCATACTTGCATTGGTAGCAGTTATGAAATGGAAAATACACCAGATCAATGTCAATACAACTTTCTTGAATGGTGTAGTTGAGGAGGAAGTGTACATGGAACAACCAATGTGATTTGAGACACATGACAAGAAGACCCATGTGTGCAAATTGAAGAAATATTTGTATGGATTGAAAAAAGCACCAAGGAAATGGTATGATGGGATGGATAGCTTCCTAATGAGCCTAGGATTTACCAAGAGTAAAGTAGATTCCAACCTTTACTTCAAGGTTGAATATGGAATAATAGTGATTCTCTTGCTATATGTCGATGACTTGTTTCTCACAGACGAAGAGGAACTCATTAAAGATGAAAGGAGGATACTTGCTACAGAGTTCGAGATAATACATAGGTATGATGCACTACTTCATAGGAATGGAGGTGTGGAAGAGTGAAGATGGTATCTTCCTTGGTCAAGGAAAGTATGCAGTGGAGATTCTGAAGAGATTCAGAATGTTGGACTGCAAGGAAATAACCACAACTATGGAATATAACTTGCGACTTCTGAGTGATGCTTTATCCGAGATGGTTGATGCCATGATGTTTCGTCAGATGATTGGGTCATTTTTGTACCTAACAAATACAAGGCCAGATGTATGCTTTGTGGTGAACACGTTGAGTCAGTTCCTGATGGATCCGAGACATGTTCACCTGATAGCTGCAGAGGATGTACTGAGGTAACTAAAAGGTAAAGTGGATTATGGGCTCAAATATGATGTGAATCATAAGATTAACCTACATTGTTATGTTGATTTATATTGGGTAGGTAGTGCCACTGACAAGAAGAGAACCTTAGGTTGTTACTTTAGTTTGGGATATGGCATGATCTCTTGGTTCAACAAGAAGAAATCATGTGTTGAGTTGAGTACATCAAAGGCAGAGTATGTTCTTGCTTGCTCAGTTAATTGTGAGGCAGTGTGGATACAAAAGCTACTGTCTGACTTATTTGATCTCCTGTTGGATGTGACTTGTATCTTCTACGACAATCAGAGTGTTGGAAAACATTGTGTTCCATGAAAGTTGAAGCACATCGAGATCAAGTTCCACTATATCAAGGATATGGTGGAAATAGGAGTAGTGAAGCTCTATTACATGGAAACAGACGAGCAAATAGCCGATGTGTTGACCAAGCCTCTAGCAAGAGTGATGTTCAAGTACTTCAGAGAAATACTTGGTGTGATCTAGATCAAGACCCCTCCAAAGAGGGGGTGATGTCTTCTAGCCTAGCTAGAGATACATGTTGTCTGAGCATAAAATATTGGTGAAGATTGTAGGTTTCTTAGATGTAATTAATCCTGTAGGTTTTCCTTGTATATAATAAGTCCTGATGAAGCTTGCAGGTTATCCTTAGATGTAATCAATCCTGATATGATTTTATGCTAGAAATAGTGGATGCATAATATCTCACATGGGAAATGAGACAGGTTGTCTAAGAAGGAAAAATCTTGGTGAAGCAGGATGCTCATACGTAATCATTCCTATAGGTTTTCCTCAGATGTAATTAGTCCTAGAAAAGCTCGCAGGTTATTCTTGGATGTAATTAGTCTTGAGATAGGTTATTCGAGTGTAAATATGAGCCTTGGCATGATACACAGGTTAATCGTATGTAATAATAGATGTGGGTTTTCCATGTGTAAAAGGAGTCCTGGCGTAGTACACATGTTACTCGGATGTAATACACCCCGAAGGTTATTTGAACAAAAAAGATCCTGGATGTAGGTTGTTCAGATGTAATAAGCCCTTAAGGTTGACCTGGAACGTAAAAGTCATGATGTATCAAGTTGTTTGGTCATAATAAATCCTTACAGATATATCTATACATGTTTTTGTTCCCATGTTGAGATGATAAGGTCATGAAGAATGTGTGGTGCACCTACGAGATTCTCATTTACTGGTAGAATGTAGGTTGACTGTGGATGCTTTGTGTGCTCTATTTTGTTTTGTGCAGGACAAAAGAGATGATATGGATGTGACGAGATAAAGGTAGAAGATGCAGGTTATTATCATATAAATGTAAAGAAGGTACTGGATAGTCCCTATGTGATGGCTTGCTTGAAATCTGATGAACACCTGGATGAGGACTAGGCCTACACCCAACATGAAAAAGGGTTGGCTCTGTAGAAACTTCTGATGACATATAATACCATTTGATGATCAATCAGAAGATAATGATGGAATCAGTTATGATGATGACTCTATGACTCAATGACGATGACTCTGCAGTGAAGACTTGACCAGATGTGTTGATGATTGTGGAAGAGAGATAATACCTTCCTAGTTAAGAGGGAGTGTTGATGTATTTGTAACTTTGGAAGATATTCTGATGTATATTATCATTTTATGTTATTGTACCCCCATTGGAGATGTTTTTTCCTCCTTACAGGATGTCTTTATTGTGTCTAGTACTTGAGGTACAACCTCCATTGTAAGTCAGGGCAATAGTCTCTAGTGTGACATCATGTAATGTGTATTTGGAGTCTCTCTAGGAGAATTCGTCCTTGTTAGTGAAACATGTTGGCCCAGTCATGTAAAAGGAAGTCACTTGATTAGTATAAATAGGGAGTTTCTCTCCGTCGTTTATACACACCTCACACTCACTCAGTTTCACATGAGAGAGAGAGAGAGAATGGAGAAGATATATATAGTTGTTGAATACTTATTATTACTAGGATTGATCATCTTATGACACTGTCTTTGTGACTGTACTATTATGAGGAAGTTTTCGGGGTTTTCTCCTTTATGGTTTCCCTGGTGAAAATATTTGTGTCTTGTGTATCTGTTATATCTTATGCATCTTGTTGTACTTGTTACTCTTTTAGAAAAAATCCTAATTAAGCTACTAAGATCTAGAAAAACTAACATCCACATGTTTTGTTGTATTGGGCTTACATTTTTGTGGTAGATTTCATCATACAACTCGGTTTAGGTACAATTTCATGGTTCAGTGAGAAACAATTTTTATCTTCATCTACTACGTCAAGAGAAGTGTGGTTTTATTCACATCTAATGGACATTCTAGAAGTTGTCATCAAGGGGGATAATATGTAATGTCATTTTCCTCCTTTTTTGTATTATATCTCATAGTCATCATTAAGGGGGAGTGTTGGAATATGTAATGATGATTGAATGTATTTGGAAGATAATGATGTCCAATCTTACATAAAATATTTATCCCATATGTATTTTGTAATAATTTACTCTTATTACATTTTATCATATTATCAACATGCTAACACTTGTTTATTTTTATGATTTTTTTATTGGCATAATAGTGCATATGTTACATGTTAATGCAGCGAATAGTTAGTGCATACATGTTAACAAAGTGCACCAGTTATCATAGTGATTTTCTAAAAAATTACTTAGTGTGGTTGTGCGTTTAATATTATCCCAAGCATCGCTAACTGATTCTCTATATGTTTATCAGCACTATTGCTTGTATTATACTAAAGTGCATAAAAAATATTTTAAAAATATTAGAAACGGTGCATCCATCAATAGGAAACACCATTGAAGTACAGACATGTCATCGCACCATAAACGATGCACAAATATTTCTAGAGTGGAACATAGTAGGATCTATTCTTTCTAAGTTTTATAATTAATTTTATCGAGATCATAGTGCGCCTAGTAAATGTCAACACACTTGTTTGTCGGTGTGTTCATGTTTACTAAGCGCACTAGTTAAAGTGAATATATTTTTTAATTTAGTTTAGCGATGCATCTAAAAATATGTCAAGCACCACAAAACAGTGTTGTATGTGATTACCAGGACTAGTGTGTTATAATAATATAGTGCACTACTAAAGATGCACTATTATTTTGTAAAATGTAATGAAAAAAATACATAATAAATAAATATTAATAATTATTAATAATTAAATAAACTAATACTTAATGAAGAGACTCCTTTATGAAAGGTTATGCCTCTTTACCAAAGGGCACCCTGCATGGGTATAAACAAGCAACATTTTCATTATAATAGATCATCAATCATCTTATCAATCTTATATTTCATTTATTCATGGATCACTGTAATTTGGCTTATCTACAGTGGTTTTTTCTGTAAGAAATGAAGTTTCTTCATCTCATTGGTATCATATCCAACTCTGATATGGTTGGTAGTTACCATTTCATAGTTTCTCAAGATTCTAGTTTTTTACTGAAAAAAGGCCCTTGGCCACAAAAACTCTTCTCCCACAGCCCTCTCATCATTTTCGCTGCGCTTTCTTTCCCTTCATTTTCCACACTGCACCACACTCCCTCAACCCTTCACACTCTTTGTTGATGCATTTCCCACTAAAACTCCACACTCATTATTCCACTCCCTACCTCCTAGACGCCCCTCAATCCAGGCACTCCTCCAGTTTTTTACCGCACCCTCCTTATCTCCATCTACGCTCCCCTTTCCACCAACTCTGACCAAATTCTCACTCACTCCCACTTCATTCCTCTCGCTGCATGCACAACCTTCCCCACACTCGTCTCCCATCTTCCTCCGCCCTCGCTAAACAGCCTCTCCACTTCTATTATTTCTCCTGCCTCTGTTACTCTTCTCCCATCACTATCTCTCCTGTGAGCTCGTGTCACGGCTTAGGTCATTCCCTCACCCCCATGATTCCTCCCTACTCTGCACACACTACTTCCCATGGCATATACCTCTAACCTCTGCGTTGTCACTATGTTCTTCCTTCATCACCCTTCCACTCCACCCACAACTGTTTTTCAGGAATTAACACCCTTATAACCTAGGGTCTGGGGTTACCAACTTACTTCTAAAACTTGCAGACAATTAGCTTTAGTTAAATGCAGAAAGGAAATAGGAAGAAATATTGGACTCACCCGATTAGCGACAGTTGATCCAAGCTTTATCTTCTTCTGCTCTGCTTCTCTCCAAAGCTTTCAGGGATGCACCTCCTTCACCTGCAAAGAGCAAATTCTCCAAGTAAAATCTTATACATGTATATATAACAGGTTAGATAAACAACATATATAGTGCATAATCAAATATATTCATCAAACCCTAATACATTAAAGAGACTCAACATAATGTTGGAAGAAGAATTCTCTTTATTAACAATCAGTGAATGAGATAAGTGTACAACCCAACGTCTAAGACAAGGACTCCTCTGCAACCAAAGGACTCTGAGTTCTGCTGCTCCAAGACTTTTGAAGATATACGACCAGCATAACTTTGCTCTCCAAAATTTATTCTATTAATGGCCTCCCCAAGGCCTCTATTTATACTTTGGGAAATAGAGTAGTTTCAAAGGTTGAGGAGGTTGAGACAGTTGAGATGGTTAATGATTAGGGCTCAAATAATCTCCATTAATCATGATTTATATTTTTTAATGTCGAATGGAGGTGTACGCGACTATTAATATAAGCAACCTGCGTATGACACGTGAGTCTCTTAAAGGAAACCCGTGTACAGATCTATATGCGGGTTGTAATGGAGATAGTCATGCGCAGTACGCGAGTTTTCAATGAGGATAGTCGCATATGTATGCAATTTTAAATGTAGAAAGTCGCATACGCCAATACATACTTAGAAAAATAAAATGGCAAGCTGGTTGAAGGATAAATGCATCTCATGTCATGCCCATCTATAGTGTTTTGGAAAACTTCAATCCTGAAATGTCCTTTTTTGTACCAACATAATGAATGTTGGCACTCGGACAGAGAAGTGCCATTTGGGTTGATAACAACAACCTGCACCCTTCCATGCCATTCTGTGTTTCCTTCCATTCCTTCCTCTGCGTCCGTCCATTCCACAACACTTCCACACCTTTAGACCGCATCCTCCCCATGTCACTAACTTTCTTAAATTCGTCGTTTCTCCCCACCTGTTGCGTCTACCACCCTTGACCTCCTTCCTCCCTGCTGCTCCACACCATATCATTCTCCTCTACCCTCGATTCTCTCTCCCTACCATCGAAACCCTCAATTTTTCAAATTTAAATATTAAAACATTGTAATAGTATTATCCTATTCATTTAAATATTTTTAATTTTTAAAAAAAATAACCATATATTAAAATATATATAGTTTATAAAAACATTAATAATAATAATAATAATTATTATTATTATTCCAAATACACACACACACACACACACATATATATATATATATAAGAAAGTATAATAAAATGAAGTCTCATGGTGAAAAACAAGGAAGATTTCCAAGCACTTAAAAAACATAGGTTTCAGTTTTATCTCAAATAAAAGGAACAATTAGAGGGAAAGACATTACTATTTCTAATGTTCTTGTTGAATGCACTAATTATATTAGTGATGACTTTTCTAATGAGTTAGCGATCCCGAAGTCAAATATAGGTGAAAGGTTAGAATTTTGGAATAACAAATAAAATGCAATAAGAAATTTAAAATTAAACATTGGAGACTATATTGGCGTCTCACAATTTATAGTTAGATCCTTGTGGAGTATTGACGGTAACCTAGTTTTGGGATTATTGTGGCTAGAAACATTGGGTATTTTTATCTTAAATGTTGAAAAGAATTTTTTGATATGTCCATACAAAAGAAAGAATATCACATTACAACACATTAAGATGAAGTCAGAATCAAAAGTCACGTCATCAAAAGAGTATACAAAAATATCAAGGGTAATGTCGTAGGGAAATGAGAAATCAATACAGACGATATATAATGGTTTTGACAATGTTATTGTAGGTAAAGAAGAAGAGATCTCTTATTTAAAATATCATAACCAGAAATTACTTATGCAAATCAAGAAGGCAAAGGATAAAGTTCAATGTAATCAAAAGTTAGAAGAGGATAATCCATATCTTCAAAAATAATTATTAGGAAAGAACGAAGAAAGCTCTTCCTTAAAAAACGTTAATCAATAATTGATAGAGCAATTAAGAAGCTTAAAAGAAATAAATCACAAAACTCAAGACAATCAATATGGCGTCGTCAAGTCAAACTACAAGGAAGAACTCTTACACTTAAAGAAACTTAGTCGGGACATGCTTATACAAGTTAAGAAGATAAAGCAGAAGAATAAATCTTTACATGAAAATCTATGTTGCAAGGGATCAATTATCTACAAGGAAAGGATGACTGATGCAATAGAGAAGTCATCAAAGGCTCAAATCCAAATATCATAAAAGGGAAGCAATACAAAGCTTGTCAATGCTCAAATTCAGAAGAACAGTCATATTGTCACATTTCTACAAGAATCAATAGAAAATGGCACCGAAAAACAAAAACAAAAATCATTAAAGGCAGAAAAATTTGAAGTTCCTAAATGCACTTCACAAGAAAATCAAGTACCATATCACCATCCAAATCATGAGAGTCATTATGATCGATGAAAAGGAAAAGAGGAAAAATACCAATATTATTCCTACAAAGAGTAAAGAACAAATCGAAAACTCCATACAATCGATCAACAAACAATTCTATTAAAGGTGAATCTTGGATAGACGAATTCACAAATGACGCAACATTTCCACACAATGTTGAAAAGAACATATCGTTTATTTCGTCATGTGTCGCAACTACCAACACACAATGTCATGAGAAATCGTTATGAGCAAGAACAAGGGAAAAATCTTACGTACTTATGCTTTGAGGACAAAGTAATTTTAAGGGAGAGGCAATGTAATCAACAAAATATATAATACATAAACATTAATAAATATAAATAATTAAATAAACTAATACTTAATTTCAAGAGACACCCTTATGAAAGGTTATGACTCTTTACGAAAGGGCACCCGTCATGGGTATTTATACAAGCAACATTTTCATCGTAATATCATCAATTATCTTATCAATATTATATTTCATTTTATTCATGGATTACAATAATTTGGATTATCTGTTCTAGTTATTTATGTAAGAAATGAAGTTTGTTCGGCTCATAAAAGCACCAATTATCGCTAATAATAAAAGAAAAAATAATTGGCGGTGCATTATAAACATTATAGCTCACCATGAATGCGGTGCTTTATAAATCAAAATGTATTGTTCATGGTGCACACTATAAATTTAAAAGGTTCATTGTTTAGCAGTGTAAGCCAGATCAAACGCACCATGTAAGTTTTTTAATTTTGGAAAAAAAAATAAAGCTAACTTTTAATTTCTAATTCACTAAATATTCAAATTTGGAGCTAACAAAGAGTTTACATAGTCACCAGCGCATCGAGGAGGAATGGTTAATATGTACATTAAATTTCAAAATTTTCCCACCATTTGGAAAAATTCAAAATCCACTCAATAAGCACTAGAAGCGAGAAATGCCACTGCGTGGATCACCAATGGCAGGGCGTCTGAGTAGGGAAGGTATGGCATCAGTGCTCAGGTGGTCGAAAGCATTGTAGAGATGGTAATTTATTTTTCAATTTGATAATTTTTTTATTTAAATCTATTACGATACGTCAAAAACTTGAACAACCTAGTGCGGTTAATGAGAATGAACGCATCGAAAAATAAAATAAAAGAATTAATTTAATACAGGTTTTTTTTTATATTTTTTATATTTAACTTGTTATGGTGCACCCAAAACTCGAATTCCCTAGTGTGGTTAGTGAGAATGACCACACTGTCAATGAAAATTAAAAATAAAAATAAATCATTTAATCTATGGCTTTTTAATTCGCTATTTTTTTTATTTAACCATTTTACAGTGCGTCCTAAACTTGAATGCTTGGGTGTGGTTATTAAGGACAACCACACCGAGAATGAAATTAAAAATAAGAAATTAATCTAATATGGTTCTGTCCACTATCTGTTTACCCTACTTTGGTGCTTTCAAATCAGTGATGTACAAGTACTCTTGAGTAAGTTGAATGCACCGGTTGTAAATTTATACAATTTTTTTGTGCTTGATGGTGTTTCCGATAGAGGTGCCACATGATTTATTTATGCACCTATGCATTCATGTCAAATCCACACCAGTGCATTTGGTATGTATAAAAAAACCAATGAAAAAAAACTGCTAAAACCTCCTCTTACTCACCTCCACTAGTGACCTCCACTGTAAACAGATATTTGGACTCTTTTTAGATAAACATACACTAAAACATCTGCTATAGTACCTTTTCCTTATAGTGTCTCCTTTTCCATGGTCAATCTCAAACAAATTCCAATGATGTCTAACATTCTATGTTCTATGAAGTTGACACAACCAAAAGAAAGATCGTGAATATTTTAACTATTCTACAAATCCATATAACCATATCTAATGTTCCTTGGATTCAACTTTATGTTTTTTCAATGACTCATAGAAAACATTGTCAATATAATGTTGTAAAAAGTATATATCATGTGTACGATCAGTACTGATATAAAAGTGATATTCTTTGATCACATGTTGATTGTCATCCGTGCTTTCTATGAAATTGATATTGTCTTGAACATGTCTATATAGAACATGAAAAGATATAGAAACTTGGTCAGAATGATAGTATTCATTTTGTAGCTCTTTTTATGCAGTAAAAGTGTATTTTTGGCAAAATCAACCAAAAACGAAATCGTTCCCGGTGGAAAAAATTCACAAGACTAGTTAAATTGTAGATCTTTCCATTGTGCTCTATGTGAATTATTGGTGTATTTATAAATTTATGTTTCAAATTTCTTCAAAACAATTGTCACATATATTTTATCTTCTCGCAAATCAATTCTTTTGGAAAGATAATTTGGAGCATAGTTGATATAGTCGTATAACTTCTAGTCAATAGTTATATTTGAAAACAAATTATTATAAAATTCTAGCCATAATAGGATCTACTATAGATGCAAATCGGAATCCTCACAATACAATAATTTGACAAAATATGCCAAAACGATGTTAAAGAGGCAAAATAACACATAGAGATGGTGCCAATAACACTGATTTCTATTAAAGTTCAACATGTAAATATGTATAGATCATTATTATATTACATTAGGAGAAATTTGTTAGCCTTTGGAGGCAAATTGGTGGCATACAAGAGGCAGGCTTACATTGGACGTCAAAACCCCCCCAGGTGGACCAATAGGCTCACAAACCACCTCAAACAGTCACGAATGGCTATGTGAACATTGGGTAAGAATTCTAGGTCATAAATGAGGGTATAGTGGGCATGGATAAGTGCATGGAGGAGTGGGAGTGGCTCTAGGAAGTCATAAATGGTCTAAAAGAGCAAAAAACACCCAAATAGTGATAGTGCATATGCGCCCCTAGTCAACCCAAATCCATGATTTAAGGAGTGGAAGCACCCCAAGGGACTAAAAGGTCATTAATGAGGGTGCCTTAGATCATGGTTAACCAAAATGATGGTGGTGGGTGCATTTAATAGTCAAAAACCCCCAAGAATCGTAAGAAGACACCATAAACCAAGTTTGGACTATGTAACACAAGTGAAAATGAATGTGACTATGGCCTTAGGTGGTATGATTACTATGGTACTAGGTGGTATGATTTTCTAACAAAACCCCTTAATCCTGACTTAGTGTAGCTAAATAAAAAATTGAGGCCTTGGCAACTAAGCCTCATGTCACCTCTTACAAAATTTTATTAGTTCATGTATCCAAGGTAAGAACGAAAACCACATGGGAATAAAACATTCCCTCTAAAATGTACATGGAGCCAAAATATAAAAGTTAATATCATTCATCACCATGTGTCACCCACCCCAAGGAGTGATCTAAGATAGGTGAATGTATTCTCTTTGAATACCTTGGTGAAGATGTCATCAGATTTCTCTACATATGGAAATACTGCAATGATATAACCTGGTCATGCACAAAGATCCTGATGTAGTGCATGTGGATCTCAATGTGATTGGTCCCCTGTCTCTATATTGGATATGTGGATGTCTTGATTTCACTTTTATTGTCACACCAAATTACAGTGGGTGAATCAAATGCAAAACCAAGTTCTCCAAGAATGCCTTGCAACCACACACATTGTGTAGTTGCATTCACTGCTCCTCTGTACTCTGCCTCAACTGATGATAAGGGAATAGTTTGTTTTTTCTTAGTTAAACAGAAAATGGTAGCATGTGCAATCATGAATACATAGCATGAAGTGTACTTTTTTTCAGTGGAATAGCTAGCCCAATCTGAATCAGTAAATACAACTAGTTCTAGTGGAGAACTAGCTGCATAGTGTATCCCCAAGTGTTTGGTTTCTTGAACATAATTCAATATCCTTTTAGAATCCTTCCAATGGATCTCATGAGGTCAATTTTGTGTGAGATACAACAAGCTCCCAATTAGTTTTCTATACAACGAGCTGCCCACCAATAGAGATGAACCAAAATCACCTAGTTTTACTCTTGAAAGGAAGAGAGACTTAGAATATTTACATTCATCCATTTTGAAATTTAAAAATAGGTATGAAGCATACTTTTATTGTCTAACCTTGGTACCTGCATCAGATTTCTCAATCTCCAATCCAAGAAATTGTTTCAACAATCCTAGGCCAGTCATACAAAATGCTTTGTGCAATGAATACTTAATTGAACCTATATCAACAATGCAACTTCCAGTGATAAAAATATCATCAACATAGTACAAATTATCTGAATAAAGTCATCTAAATTATGCAAATACACATTAGGATCAAATTTCTTGTGAGAGAAGAAAGCTATCCATCTTGGCATACCAAGCTCTAGGAGGTTGCTTAAGGCCATAGAGAGACTTATTCAACCTAAAAAAAATGAAGGATCATGAATGAAATCTTTAGTTTGCCACCTATAAATATCCTCATGAAATTCACCATGAATAAAAGTACTCTTCACATCCATATGGTGCACTTCCCATCACTTAGATGCAGCAATGGCCAAAACTAGCCTAATTGAGTCCATCTTTGCCACCAGTGAAAATGTATCTGTATATTCCACTCCATGGACTTGAAAGAAGTATTTGGTAACCAGTATGGTCTTATACTTCACATATGAACTATCAGCATCCATATTGTTCCTATAAACCCACTTATATTGCACTAGTTCCTCTTGGAAGGTAGTGGAACCAACTCCCAAGTTTCATTGGTGCACTTCCCATCACTTAGACGCAACACTGGCCAAAACTAGCCTAATTGAGTCCATCTTTGCCACCAGTGAAAATGTATCTGTATATTCCACTCCACGGACTTGAGAGAAGTATTTGGTAACCAGTATGGTCTTATACTTCACATATGAACTATCAACATCCATCTTGTTCCTATAAACCCACTTATATTGCGCTAGTTCCTCTTGGAAGGTAGTGGAACCAACTCCCAAGTTTCTTTGTTGTGCAAACAACTTAAACTCTTCTTGCATGGATGTTTTCCATCTTGGGTAATGTGATGCTTATTCCTATTATTATGTAATATCATATACAACCATCATAAAACAAATATTTTTAATATTCAAATCACAAGTGGAGAAAGCATTATGAAACTGAAATCTAGTGTTGCTAGTGTCTAGTGGATCTCCTGCAAGATCACCAACTGCTTGTATGGTTTTCTCAACCCATTTTGGCCTTCTGGTAAATTCATGATATACATGCATGTAATTATCCTCATATTCCATATCACAATTATAAAAATCAGAAATATAAACACCACTTACATATCATCATTGAGTGGAGGGTGTGAGCAATCCCCCTCTACTAGTTCAACCTTTTGCATAGGCTCTTCTTCGAACTAAACACTTCTCTCAATGAATGTTTTCTATGATGAGGGATCAAAGAGATTTTAACCCTTTTAATATTCATAATATCCAACCATTATTGACTCCTTTCTTTGGGGATGCAAGTATTTTCTTTTCTATAGAGGAATTCTATCCCATGCCTTTAAGCCAAAAACCCTGAGATGAGACACATCAGGATTGTGACCTCTCCAATCCTCAAATGGAGTTTTTTCTTCCAATGATTTATGTGGAACTATGTTCTAAACATATGAATCACAATTTATGGCCTCATCCCATATCTTAAGAGATAAATACTTAGCCTCAAACATGCATGTCACCATCTCCTTCAATGCTCTATTCTTGCGCGCTACCACAACATTTTGTTGTGGTGTGTAAGGCACTGAATGTTGCATTTGAATGCCATCATCTTCACATATTTTTTGTAGGTTGTTATTTACATATTCCTTTCCATTATTAAAAATTAATACCTTCATCTTCTTCCCACTGAATTTATTAACATAAGATTTGAAATCTTTGAAGATATCATACACTTATTTCAACTTGAGGAAAAACACCCAACAATATCTTGAAAAATCATCTATGAATGTTAAGACATACCTTTAGTTTCCATAGGAGGGTGTGGGAAGAGGTACTATCAAATATAAATGGATCAATTCAAGCACTTGGACATCCCTTCTTTCCTTCCCCTTATCATACTTGCGCTCTGCATGTTTCCCAACAATGCATCCCTTGCATGAGCCTTTGGAAAAATTGATGCGTGGAAGTCCTTCAACCATAATTTATTTGGTAAAAAATTGAAGATATATGTCGTTGAGGTGTCCAACCCTCTAACTCCAAATATTTCTGATCTCATTGGCATGTGACAGGAGCACATTTGATGAGGAGTAAGGAAGAAGGTATGAAAACTTTTACATCCTTGACTCATGATCTGTAATACCCACTATAACCACTTTTCCTCTAGAAATTTCTGAAATATCCACATAATATTGATTAAATGTCACTCTCTTGGCTAAACCTATGTAATTAATTTTATAGATAGGGAGTAGGTTTGTTGCAAGATCAGGCACAAAAAACACATTCTTGAAGTACCCACTGTCAAGATTGATCCTACGAATCCCTTTGGTTGGGATCTCTGAGTCATCATCCACGAGGATGGATGGACCACTGTATGGATGTAGAGACAAGAAGGATTCTTATACAGAATCCATGTGCCTTGAGGCACTTGAATCTATGATGAAGGAGGAAGATCTAGAAGATCCAGTAACCAATGCATGGCATCTCTCCTTGTTTTCATAATTTGAACCTCCATCCTTCTTCTTTTCTCCATCTGGAAGGGGAATGGTGTTCTTCTCAAGGACTTGCACCATCATGTCAATGGATTTCTTCATGCATGCACTCTAAGGGTGCCAACCCTTGTGACAGTAAGTGCATTTGGTCTTCTCTTGCTTCTTCCCTTTGTCCTTGCTAGGATTTGAACCCCCATAAGAATATTTGGACTTCTCCTTGTCCTTCTTATTCTCTTGTTGCTTCAACTCTTGGGGATTCTTCATTCCCTTTGTTTGCTTCGAATTTCCTACAGCAAGAGATTTGTCCTTGGTAGATTTTATGGTTCCCATCATAGGGGCGTTGCTAAGGAACCAATATGATAACACGTTCGTTCATATTAGGGGGTAAAAAATAAAAAAAATTCAAACCAATATATTAATACTATATTAAGGGTAAAAAGGCTTAATTTTTTTATTATATAAATACCCGATATGTTGGGACCTTTTTATTGAAAAAAATTGTCGTGCCTTTGGAGGGAATGCATAGGGTTTTTCTGGCTTTGGTGGGCTTACAGTGTTGGAGGAGGGCACACATAAGGTTTCTCTAGTTTTGGTGCGTCTGGTATTGGTGGGTTTGCAGTGTCGGAGGAAGACATGCATAAGGTTTCTCTGGTTTTGGTGGGTTTGCAATGTTGGAGGAGGGCACGCAGAAGGCCATAAGATTTTCGGGTTATCTGGAGGAACGGACACCCAATTTTCGGGTTATCTGGAGGAACGGACACCCAATTTCATCATCAGCAAAAAAAGCATCCCGCCGAGTTGAATGACGGTTTGGAAAGCTTCCGACAATCTGTCCACAATGCAGAAAGAGTCATAGATAGCTCCCAACAATGACAAGGTTGTTTAGATCACCGCTTCTGCAAGCCCAGACTCTGTAAGAAAATTAGAAAATTAAATATAGTTCTCCAGGAAAGGCACATAAATATTCAAAATGTCACTTCAACACTAGGTGGCCTTCTAGTGATTCTTTCATCAGCAAAGATATGTCCAGAGGTGCAACTTCAGCCAGAACCAGAGCCTGGGTATGTGGGAACCGGGATTAAATCGGCTGAGATGCAGCTGAACACATGGCTTGATGTTGAAGATAATCAATTTGGGGTAATAGGAATTTATGGCATGGGTGGCATCTGTAAGACATCGTTGCTGAAAACAGTCTACAACACCTACAAGCATCTCAAAGGTAATGCCTTCCAAGTCGTCATTCGGTTGACTGTTTCCCAAAAGTTTAACATTATGGACTTGCAGAGTAGTATTGCCAAGGAAATCAATTTACCGATAGGGAGAAGTACTTCTAATGCGAAGAGCAGTACTTCCAATGCTCTTGAGACACGAAAGATGAAGCTCTTTGCATGTTTGAAGGGAAAGAAATTTCTTCTGATTCTGGACGACATATGGGAGTCCATCAAACTGGAAGAATTAGGTATCCCCAACGACAAAGAAAATGGTAGCAAGGTGATAATCTCTACTCGCAGCAAAGATATGATTTGAAGAATGGGGGCCAATGACTACTCCATACCACTACAACCCCTTTCGACAGATGAAGGTTCACAATTGTTTTGCAGAGTAGTATTCAAAGCCGGTGGTGCTCCTACAAAAAGTACAGAGGATATTGCGATTTACCGTTGGCCTTAAATGTTGTTGCAGCAGCATTGACTAGTAATACTACTGCAAAGGAGTGCCATCTCGCTTTAACTCAAATGAAAAATGTAGATCCTTGTTTTCTAAGTATGTACAACAGCATTCATGAATATCTCTATGGGCGACTAAAATGGAGTTACGATCGTTTGAATGATTGTAACTTACAAATTGGCACGCATGATTGTAACTTAGAGAGGGCATGCCTAAGGTTTTCTGGTTTTGGTTTTCTCGTTTTCTGGAGGACGGCACGCATGTTGTTGGGCACATACTAGGCCCTAAAAGCAATTCTCGACCCTATTTGACCCATAATCAACAATGATATAATTTTGGGCTAAATTTGAGGACAAACCTATACATCAAAAGGAAATTTTAGGAAATCTAAGTGCTTCTATGGACTATATCAGTAGCAAGAAAGCTACTACCATGTTCCAAATACCTCCACATCCTCTGGAACCTGCGAAGAAATGAACAAAAAATACAAGTATGGCTCCCATAATGTTTTGATTTGGATTTCTACTACCCTGTCCAAGTTAGCCATAGCTCTCCACATCCTCTGGCACCCACCAAGAACTCAACACAAAATACAAAAATGTTTTGATTTTCTTTTATGTTACCCTGTCCACATCCTCTAGCACCCAGAAAGCACACAGGTACCTCACAGCCTGTGTTTGGATAAATCTCTCCACATCCTCTGGCACCCACAAAGCAGTTTGATAGAAAATGTTATTACATATAACAAGAAACTACCCCAAAACAAACTTGTTGTAATGCTTAATAAACCAGTGCTTCATAAATCACCCCGTTGTTGTCAGTGTGGCAGTGTTGTCAGTGTGTGGCAGTATTACACATTCATTCGTTAATATTTAGAAAAAAACATAACTTTTCTATCAAAACTCATGATCTTTAGTATACATGCATTAAGACTCCTTTATTAATACCAAAGAGGATAAGTTAATTTGGCCTGAATAATTATGGGATGATTTTTACAGGCACCTGGTACTTGGAGATGGATGCTTGGAATTGTTGTTGTTCCTGCAATTATACAAATTGTCTTGATGTTCTATTTACTTGAATCTCCATGTTGGTTGTTCAGAAAGGTATACATTTCAGGTTACTGAATATCCCGGTATATAAGCAAAGTAATTGGGTTTCCAAGCCTGAAAATTTCCATTTAGTGATTTGCTTGGATTCATAATGTTAAAGTATGGACCTTTATATTGGGTACATAAAAGGGAAGCAGAGGCAGTCGCCATCATGAAGAGGATATATCCGCCAGAATATGAAATTCAAGAGCTCACGCAATCTATTGAGCAAGAAATTGACTTGCATGGGCCTTCACAAAAGATTCAGTTCAGTCAATTATGGAAGGTCAAAGAAGTGAGATATGCACTTTTTGCAGGTTGTGGAATTCAGGTAAGTAGAGACCAAAGTTGTTTTCTTTTTCCCATTTCTGATAAATACTTTAGGGTTATCAACTTATCACAGTAGCTTAATGACTCATAAACATGTTAAATTTTGTTTTGGCTAGATATTTCAACAATTTGTTGGCATCAACACGGTCATGTATTACAGTCCTACCATTTACGGTTGGATGGATTTGCATCAAATACAGTTGCTCTGTTGCTATCTTTGACAACTTCAGGCTTGAATGCTTTGGCTCTATTCTCGCGATCTATCTCATTGACAAATTTGGAAGACGAAAACTTCTTATTTCCATTTTGCTTGGAGTAATTATATCACTAGTCCTATTAACTATTGTATTCCGCATAACTTCGGATAGTTCTCCTTTAGTACAAGAAACCCAACAATTTTCACGTTACCAATGTCCACAATATATTTCGACAAGTGCAACGTGGGACTGTAAGCAATGCCTGAAGGCCATCCCTGAATGTGGATTATGTGCATCTGGAGGGAACCAGAAACTGATATATTAGAATCGACCATGAAAGAGTACAGAGAAATGTGTCATTACAATTCCTTTTCACACTTCCTGTGTTTAAGTCTGGATTTCAAAATTTTTATCCTGTATTTAAATATAGTAAAATTTTCTTCTTGTATTTAAGTATAGTAATTAAATTGCATGCATAAAACTGCGGGTTGAAAAAACATTTTTTCGAGTTGTTGCTAGGAGCCTGTTTACTTTCAAATTCAACAGTGACGCATGTTTGTGAAGGCGGTTCTCGACCATGGTTCACATGAGGATGCCCAAGCCAGTATGGTTGGGTGGTTGTTCTTGGATTAGCATTGTACATTATTAACTTTGCCCCTGGCATGGGTAATCAACTCTGAGATTTATCCTTTGAGGTATAGGGATGTCTGTGGAGCTCTGGCTACAACATCCAATTGGATTTCTAATTTTATTATGGCACAAACATTTCTCAGTATGACTGTAAGCATTGGAATTTCCATGACATTCCTAGTTTTTTGCTATGTTACCAAAACGAGAAAACGAGATCGTACGAGAAACGGAGTCTGAAGGTTTTGCACATATAAAAGACGAAGAGAGAATACTTCAATAACATAAATTAAACTTAAATGTAAAGATAAAATAACAAGTAAACGGTGCACGCCACAAATGAGTCATTGTTAAATATCATCATTGACTCTACAATCTGTTGTAAAACATGTCCTACATGCCGTCTTGCACAATCTTCTCTAATGCTTATTTCCCACTTCTTCCTGCTGCAATCTCTTTGATGTCACCTCTGCTCATGGAATCGTTTTCTTTGGATTCACTTTGCATGTACCCGCACATACTCTCTTCTACTCGTTGTAATGACACGTCATCATAAGGCCCTTCTTTCTTCATCTGTAGCAGTTCCTCTATGTTTTCAGAAACATACATAGTTGTTCCAAATTCATCATTAACTACCCATTTCTATACCAAATTGTGGTGATCACCTGCCTCATATTCCTCTTCAAGTATCACGATATTTCCTTGAATACAATTAAATTTTATGCACTCATAAACTCCCTAGATATTATCTCAAACGTGGAAGCATTCACAATGCTCGTAATCTTCACAACTACACATAAACGATAAGCAGGAATCATTTCTTGATCTGTTTCAAGGACATATTCAGCTTCTTCGTGGTCATATTTAGAAAAGTTCTCAGTTTACTTGTATACTAAGACTGTTTACAGGTGCTAAACAATCCAGAAACGACCCCAAGAAACACCCAGAAACGATAATCGTTTCGTAAAAAATGGGTTCATCCCTTTACAAACGGAAACGACCAAAAAAGAAATGGCGTTTTCCATCTCGTTGTCGTTTCTGAACCGTTTTTTGAAGAAACGGCTCTGGTCGTAATATAGGTAAGAACCATTTCTTCTTGAATTTGAAAAACCCATCAACCTCAAATCAAGCATATTCATTTCACCATGCCCCTGATGCATTGTCTTGTGTGTGATGGGCTATGAGATTCTTCAAATCAAGCATATTCATTTCACCATGCCCCTGATGCATTGTCTTGTGTGTGATGGGCTATGAGATTCTTCCATCTACAGTTCTAGTAGCTAACCTGTTTTATATTTTCTATTGGTATTGCCACCTATAGTATTACTAAATCATTCTCTGTAATATATTTTGATTTTGATGACATCAAATTAATTGCAGTTTATGGTTTTAACTTATAAACTTATATTTTTTGTATTTAATATTTTATTACATTTTGATTTTGATGTCATCAAATTACTCTGAGAAAATTGCAGTTTATGGTTCTAACTTATTAACTTATATTTTTTGTATTGGATATTTTAATTTTTTGTGTTTGATCATTATTTATAGTTGTCAAATTTTCTCATGCACTTTCATTTTTGTGTGATTGTTCTCATTGATGTTCACTTGTAAACATATCATGTTTGAAGAAGGATTTGTGTTCTAAGTTAATTTTCTATTAACATTTACCTCAGTAATTAACATACATGTTGCTAATTTGTAATTACCTTATAAGTTTTCCCTAAATAAAGTACAATCTCCCTGTATATGCAAGCTTCAACTACAAAATAAACCAAGAACTCAGGTTTGTCTGCATCCTGTTCTTGTAAAATGGAAGTGTTAATAGGTCATCAAGATGTAAATTAATATTATATATTTTTTTTTGGTTTGTGCCATAATTTTATTTTCTCTTTGTTTCTTACACCATTTCGTTATATGATCTCTGATCTCTGGTACAGGAAGCACTAAAAAATGACCACATTCTAACACCACATTCTAACACCTGTAGAAGAAAGTGAAAAGGTACTTATCATTAAGCTATGTTAACATAATTTATTTCCAATATGCAAAAGGTAAAGTAGACTCTAGAGACTTCAATTACTTTTAATTGTCTACAATATAATTTCTATGGAGTAATTTACATAAGAGAAAACTGTTCAGTCATTTTCTCAAATTTTGTAGTTGTACCTCAATAATATATGCTTTCCTTCATCTCCTGAAGGTACCAAACGATCACAACCAATGTCTTTGATACCTACTGATGGTCAAATTTGCATGGTTCATGAAGACCTTGCCTTGGGACTCAGTCAGAGGCGAGTTTGCTTATTTCATATTGTTTTACATGTCCTTTAATTTGGTTATTTAAGACAATTTGGTATTCTTTGCAATTTCTAAATGTACGTTTCCATATTGGAGTGCAAATTAACAATACACGTGAAATATTTTGTTTTTTTAGAGATGTCATCTATGCTACATATGCATCTCTTCCCGTTCCTTTGGGATTCATGTACAATTGTAAACACGACAATATGGAGGACACATCCAGTCAGTTATCAACTTTTTCAAACCCATTAAATAGATGTGGGATGAACTTGCACTTGGAGTATCAGGGTTCCTCGTACCATCCTGATTTCCAATACACTCGTATTTATGTAATTGTAGAAAAGGAATCCAAGCCAGAATTGATTCTACAACGAACAACCATGGATTATGGCACCCAGCTGGTTGGTATGGGGTTTGATGGTGTTCCTCAATAGTGGCATTCAAAATATAATCACATAGTACGGTCACATTTTTACAAGAACTTATATTCATGGGTAAGCACCTTTTATTGGTCAAGTAGATTATTTTGATAAAACCACCTACAATTGACAGGACACTATATTTTTCAGTGCCATGTGTGCATCTCTCTGGTTTTCAAGAACACGTTTTGATCGCTTACGATATTTGGCTAGCTATGGTTCTGTTCTTATAGCATAAGATGTTGAATGACGGTTATAAACTCAATTATAAAGAAACTATAATTGATGCTTCTTCAACAGTTCTACCCTCAAGTCTTAATATTGTGATTTGTTATAAAAAATACTCAAAAAGGAATAGTCCATGACGGAGAGCTTTCTCTTTGGTAAATGCCAAAGAAACATGATGATGGCCTCTTTTAACATTATGTAGAAATCATAGAAGTTGTAAACATTGGCTAATGACCATTGTAGATATGTTCACATACTTATGGGATATTTCACAGTTAGTTATTTTAAATTAAGATGTAATCATAAAAGAATGTATTGTCCATACTAGATTCTTGGATTCTAATTATGTACCCGAATGTTTGTTTTTCTTGCAACAACAGTCTATGCCAATGTTTGGATCGGCTTCAGCTTTAACTGGTCATCAAATCAGCTCTTTTGAACAGTTGGAGCAACCACTGGACACACAAATGCATGCATCATATGAATACCATGCATGAGCTTCATGCATAGCTTCTTTAATGTGAAAAAGAACATTGAAAAATACATAGGTGCAAGATTATCCTGTTTTGTACAATTTCTCTAGAACATACTCTGGAGTCTCTGAATGCCTTGTTCATATTTTGATAATCAGTAGAAATTTATTATCGAAAAAAGATATGTTTCATAAGATTGCATTTATTTGGCTATGATCAAATGAAATGAATGTGATTAATTTTGATGATTTGGCTTATTGGACTAAGTATGAAATTTCAGTTTCAATTTAAAAATTTAAATTAGAGGTGAGAGGACTTCTGAGATATTTAAATAGTATTTTTGACAGAATATTGCAGATATATGGATAGAATAATCCTATAATCACAATGCATTGTTTAGTTTATGTTTTGAAGTGCTAAACCTACTATACCAATGGCATGCCAGATTATTTTCTTGGCGAAATCCATCTCAAACAAAAACCTGTTAGAAACCCCATTTTGGAATGCATTTCTTGAATCTGGGTAATTAATGTGTTGCGAGAGAAACCCACTGCATTTTATCTCAAACCTATCAATTTCTTGAAGAAATACCATCCTATACTTCCTACGCTTCTCCAAAAATATTTAAAAAATTCATAAAATCAAACACTGAAGAAAACCCTAAACCTAAACCTTGTTCATCAAATACCAATGCCCATTGCGGTCATTTCCTTTCACAGAATTTGGAGTTTGTCTGAAGCTGTTTCTCAAGAGTCAAGACTCTGCTACCAAGTTGAATATATATTTGTTTAGGTTCCGAAAGTCTTCAAAACTTGGCAGGGATTTGTAGTATCCTTGTGCTGAATATGGTACTCCTGAGCCTTAGGAGATTAGATTGTTTAATGTGAAATTAAAGGTGATGGATGTATTGCCCAGTGTTTCTTTTCATTAGAGATAACTCTACGGATTCCAAGAGAGATGACAACAATAATGGGTTTCATAAAAAATTGGAGGATTTTGATGATGGATAATGGTGTGAAAATATGGATAGAGATAAGAAGAGGCAAGGAGATTGTTCAAAAGTGTGTAAAGAAGATCAATAATCTGTATGTTATGATTTAAGAGAGGTGTCATGAAAAAAATAGGTCCAAATATCTGGAGAAACTCAGTTAGAAATGAACGAGGGAAGATATATGGGTTACGGAAGAAGTGAGAACCAGATCTTATTCTGAAATTGGAGGTAAAGATGAAACCCTTGTGAAAAATGATTGCATTGATTTGGTAATTGGAGAGCTAGAGAAGGAAATCTCCCGTCTTACACAAAAACTAGCAGAATTGAAATTGCAAAACACTTGTGAGACACCATCCAAAGTAATTGGTATTCAACACAAATCCAGTGACAAAAACAAACCAATGAGTTCTCAAATGGAATTCATTTAACACACAAGCATTATCCAATTCCATATTTTCTCCATTATTGTCATTGGCACTTGCTATGCCTCCTTTATTCGATCCTTCTACAATTTTCTTGGTTTCCTCTTCAGCTTCAATTCTTTCCCTTTTTATCCAATGCAAATGTTCATCAAAGTTAAGTTTCCTTGTCTTGATCTTTGTCCTTTTCTTTCAATGATCTACTCCAGATAATACTTCAAGAACATTTTCTTCTTCCGTGCAAATGTTTATCTTTATTTGATTACATGATCTCTCTGGTAGAGTTGATAACCCTGAATTATGTTTCTTCAAGAGCTTTCTTTTCTTCTTCAGAATGGAATTCTGATGCAAATAAGTGTTTTGAACTACCCTAAATTCATTGTCTTTAGTCACAAATGTAGAAAGCACATGATCTTTGACATTAGGAACATAATTTTCATGAATATTTTCAAAATATTTTTCACCCTTCAAATTTTCTTTACAGTTTGAAACCTGAATGCTCTCTTCAGTGTTTCCATGTTTAGAAGATTCAAAATTGCTGACAATGCTATCTGTCACTATTTTTCTATGATCTAGGAACTCATTTTTAGGCACTAATCGAGAACCTCTAATTTATTTTTCCATGCTTTGCCTTTTCTGACCAAACTACTTTTCACTCATGGTCTGCTCTGAAATAATTCCTGTATCTCGTGACTGTATCCTAATTTCTTCAAAATAAGAAGAAAAATTCAAAATATTGTCTCCATCATTATGAATATTGCTTTCAATCTCTAATGACATTTTAAAGTCTCCCTTTGTTGTCTTCAACTCTGGCTTAGTTATTAAAGATACTGCACCAGAAACATCAGACCTCAAATGGCTTGTAGGCACTACACCAGCAACCTCAGACCTCAAATGGTCCTCAAAATGGCTTGTAGGCTTCTTTATCTTTAGTATGGACCTCATATTATCGGATTTAGATGTTGATACTGAACTGTGATTTTTAAGCCCAACTTGAACTAAATTGAGCATATTCCTGTCTTTTTTATTAGACGATATCAGGGATGTAGCAGGATTTTCTTATTCTCACCTATCCCATGTGTCTTTTGCCAGTTTTCCTGCCTATGTACTTCCCTCTTAATATCATGTTTCTTGGAAAACCTCTCATAATGCATTTCATTAAATGTATCGTTTTGCATTTTCAACATTTCCTCTGACTCATCAGTTGCTTCTTGGATTTTATAGATTAATTGCATTTGGTGAGGAATAGTTTAATCCAGATTGTCCATTCTTTGGTGTCATTTGCAGGTTTTTTTAGTCGACCTGCATAATGCTGTAGATTACATAGCTCCTCTTAGAACATGGGTTTGTTGATTGTTTCTTCTAACTCGGTCACTGCAACTGGAGAGAGTCTCCATTGTTTCCTGTATTAGAAATTAGATTTGAGAATGATTTTGTGTGTTAATATTAGAGTCTGGATTGTGGTTTCTACAATCTATATAGCAAGTGACACCACACAAATGGACCAGACATGCTTGTGGTACCAGAATCAATTTGTATTGACAAAGGATTCGCTCGGCTTTATATTCTTTGACTACAATCTGCAAATTTGTTCATTGTGTTCTTTCCCTTTTACCTACTCATGGATTATAAGAACTAAACATATTTCAGTCATTTTCACTAAAATCCAACTTTGTTTGCATTGCGACGGGCTAAATAGGAGAATCTTTATTCAGATTTTGAGCTTTTGACTGCCAAAACATTTTTGGAATCTTCACAATCTTAAAGATAACATGCCAATGGACACAATGAGGGAAATTTCAGGGCATTTTAGTCTGGAACACGTTTGGAAAATATATACTTTCTGAATTTTATTATGTGTGGCAACATTGTTGCAGATTTCATTGTATAAATGACCAATTGAGACATGCTTAATCTTATTCAACTCTTGTGGACATTATTTTGATCTTTGACCTGTTATTATTTTTTTTAATCCATTTCAGAAACCTTAGGCTTATTTGAGTCCATTATACTATCAAGGGCATCTTTACTTGAATGTCTGTTGATTTCTTTAGATCAACTGGCTCAATGGTGGAAAACTAAAATTTCTTCCCCTGCAATAGAGATTAAATGACCTTACCATACCTCATTGTGGACACCTCACCCCAAAAAACCCTAATAATTTATAAGATACAGTCTTTTTTTTTTCCAATGAGCTTTATGGTGGGATTTGAATGAAAAGCCCCGTTAAATGTTCTACTTTAACATTTTTTTCCTGAATAGGGTTACAGTTCTGAATCATAGCAACATGCTTCGAGGAGAAAAGAAAAAGAAACTATTGATGACAGTTTTCTTGTCTGGTGATTATACTGTTGTCTTCATTTTCTCTTTTGTTGGGTTGCAATCCTGTTATAGTATAAACATCATACAGTAAAACATATTTAACTTCCATGTGACAAGTACACATCATACAGTAAAACATAAATAACTTCCATGTGACAAATACAGTCATGTTGTTGCCAAAATATTTCATTAACTCCGTTCATTCAATCGTCAAAAGGTTTATGTACATATGTTGTATACTAAATATTGTACAATTGACTTCGTAGAGTACTCCTCTACCGCTGTTAGAACAAAGGTTATGCAACTGAAAATAAATCTAAATATTCTAATTAAACTAAGTGCAGCGAATTGAATTCAACTATAAGATGATATGGATATGGCTTTTGCTTCCCTGTTATATCACATGTTATTAATGCAGTCACTTATTCTTCAGGCGGGATTTTGTTCGACTAATAATTACTTTATCAGTAAAGCCAATTATTTGAAAGCTTTTGCTTTCAGACGGTTTATTTCAAAATCCTTGGAGGGATTAATGAAAATAATAGAGTTTATCTGAAACATGATTATTATGCTGGTGATTATTTATATTTTTATATGGTTTGGCTTTAGTTAGGGTTAGTAATAGTGTTCATGTGGTTAGGTTGGTTAGGTTGTGGTTAGTGGTAGCCTTGTGTGAATTCCTACTAAAGTGATATGTTTGAGGAAATTTCAATGCCCACTTTGACACACAAAATCCTTTTTTCCATTACAATTTTGACATATATTAGCTATAAATTTTAACAATAAACAAGGTTTTATGATAATTGAAAAATGAATAAAATGAACCAAAATCATTTTTTCCATTACAATTTTGACATAAATTAGCTATAAATTTTAACAATCAGCAAGGTTTCATGATAATTGAGAATAAAATGAACCATAGATATGTACATATTTATATTATGGAAAAATTGTTTATGTTCTGATTATTATGTCACAAATTGCTATATAACACAACTTTTTTCTTTTTCTACAACATATACAACTTCATCCCGGCGTTTCACTTCCCCTGTTTTGGGGGTATGTTAGTCATTTTTTGTAAATTGTACTTTCTCTACATAATCCTTTAAGCTTTCATCAATGCATGATCTAGATTTCCCATCATCAATCTGAGAAATTGAAGTTGAGCAATGGTGACCTGGTGGAGGTGTCCAACGATGAAGACGGGTTCAGAGGAGCCTGGTTATGTGCATGACTTGTAAAAAAGCAGGGGGCAGGGTACTTGGTGGAGTACATATACCTTGTGAATGATGAGGATGACACAAAACAACTGAGGCAGAGAGTAGATGAGCTTAACATAATGCCAAGCCCTCCGGAGCAGAGTAAAGATCAGTTATTCTGTATGAGGAAGTTGATGCTTATGAGAACGATGGGTGTGGTCATGAAGGTCCTTAACAATCACGATTATATAACATACTTCTTGCAGACAGAAGAAGAGATGTTATTTAATCATGCCAAACTATGCCCCCATCTCGAATTCATAGATAACAAATGGGTTGAAGCTTCCAAGGTATGCACATTACTTCTCTTCTTTCACTTCATGGGAATTGATAGTGTTTTTTTAATGAATGACGAGATTTTTTCCCTTGGATTAGTCCTCAAATGGATAAAGTGCTTTTAAGTTTGTTGTTTTCCCATTGTTTTCTGATTTTTCTATAATGTTTATTTCTTATTTCTTCCGCTATCCAGGATACCCTATTCATGTCCGAAGATTTTTTTTTGAACACATTAGATCTAAGTATCATGTTCTAGGATGGCCTTCTTTTAGGTTTTTCCGTGGAATTCTAAGTGGATTTTACTGTGTTGGGACCTTTGTCAATCAGGATGTTGAGGTTCAGATGTTTTCCTTTATAACAACTATTATTGGTAATCTAGTGAGTGTTATAGATAGGGTATTGTTCCTGAGTTGTGAATATTAGACAGGGAAACAATCAAGGGGTGGGTTAAGGATGAGTTTAATGATTGTCACAATGCTTTATCTGTCATCTTAAATTCCCCAAAGACCTTAAAGTTCTTGAGAACACTAAATGAGGAATTTTTACTTTTATTAGAAGTGCAAGTGTTCTAGAATGGTTGAGCATGCTCCAAGTTAATTCATATTATATTACATTCCTTGGTTATTCTAGCTAATAACCAACATTAATGGGCATTGATTATATTCTGCTCTGAATTCCTTTCCTTTCTCCTTGGTTCATTCGCCTTTAAATTGATATAGTTAGGGATCAATGGATGCCTCGTACATTTTAGATGCCCATATTCTACTGTGGCTTGGGTGATATGCATAAGTATCAAGGCTGACAAGTAACATCCCACTCTTCCAATGATGTGGAATTTTCTTGAAACTAGTCACTTTGTGGTGCTAGGCAAGTGTATGAATACAATCTCTTGCAAAAAAATGTAAATCCACTGGTCAAATTCTAGAAATAAGGCACGTCTTAGTTAAAAAAGGATTCAACTCAATGGAACCCAAGATAATCACTTTCTGCAATGTGTAGAATTCACGACTAAACAATCATTACATATGACATCTTAGAAGAAAGAAAAATTTACAAGTACCCATGTTGGACAGTTAGGCCTTCTGATGTAAGGTACAACTTATTGTTGATTGTTAGAATACCAAAAAACATTTACATCATTGAAACACGACTCCAAGTTCCAATTTTATTTTGGGAAGATATCAAATGCTATTTGATGTGTTATTCAATCAATTCACATTCTTAAAACAGCATACAAATTTTCATGCTGTAGACCATATGCCACAAGCTTCATTTTTGAGTTAAAATATGCAACCATTTTGCAATACCAGGTTGATGCTATGAAGTAGTGATACAACATTCACTAAGCATTTAGTTCCAGCTTAGACGACTTGGTCTTTAATAGTAATTGTTGATGAGATATGGGTTCTATCCTAATATTTCCAAAATAAATCTGATCTTTTCTTTTCTCAAAATTTCATAATCAAAATAGGATTTTGAAGAAATTGAATCCATTTATATATTAAAAATACAAATTCAAAAAATAAAAAAATTGTAATTTAACTAAAAATTACTTAAACTACTTTTCAACCTAAATATGAAAATATAAATTTTTTTTCATTGGAAATGTGAAAATCTATATCCATATAGTTTGACTTTTTTTTTGGTTTGACCTTTTATTCCTAGAAAAATAAGAGGTATTTAAGTTATATAATTAATTTTATGTCTTTGAACTTTAAGTAGGATAGAAGTATTTAAAATGTATATTTTAAATAGCACAAGGTGAAAATATGTATATATAAATAGCACAAGGTAGAAATATAAACGGGTATAAAAAATGTAAATGAAAAAATGGATACATGCAATATATAGTGAAACTATGGTTTTTTTTTAAATGGGAAGGCATATTGGGAGGGGGTTAAAAAAACGATTTTGGGAGGTATTTTCCAATATTTTTTGATAATAGGGGTATTCTTTCACATGCCACGAACGAACATGCTATCGCATGGTTTCACTAAGTGAAGACCCCGTGGTTCCCATTTGAACCAACTTGTCTTGTTCTTGAGTCAAAGACTCCATGAAGTCTGCCAAACATGGAATTCTCAAGTTTCAAATTGTCAGCTTTCTTGAGTGAAACGTCAAACCAAACACTAAATATTCAGGCCCTAACTTTGAAATTATGGAAAATTTCAACTTTTCTTCTTTGTTTTCAATGCCACATTTCTTCAGTTGAATAACTAGAGATTTGAACTTGGTGAAGAAGTCTTGGATCGTCTCAAAATGAGTTGGGTTCATGGTCATAAACTCATTTTCATGTTGATGGCCTCTCGGTTCATTAGTATTCCCAAAAAAATACTCAAGATTCAGCCACACTTCATTTGGAGTTGTGATACTGTTAACATGAAACATGAGGTCTCGCAAAATGTTGAGACATAGTGTAATACTCCAAAATTTCATAAAAATTTAAAATTTTTCTTATGAAAATAAATGTTTACAATCGTCACTTAAGAGGGACATTTAAATGTTAACAGTTAATGTACTAAGGTCTAAACTAGAACTAGAACTAATTCCTTTATTAAATTTTGTTTCTGCATACTTAATTATTTGCTTTCATAATTCAGAATTAAAGATTGATTTAGCCCGTGAGGATCTGAAGTAACATGAGCTGAAACATCTGTATGTTTACTATGTACTAAAGTTTATTTTACTGTTTGTAAACATGAAGGAACTTCATTTCATGTCCGAGGCTTACTTATCTTTTTAGCTAATGTAGTGAAGTGATGCTTCTTGTACAAGTCTTTTTATAGGTAAGACGTTTTGTAACCTAGTTTCAGGATCAAGATTAATTATCTCAACTAGCATAAATTAAATGCTAGTATATTTGTTTAGTTTACATCTTTCGGCAAGAAGAAGGTATCGTCAATCTGTGTCTTTTCCGTATTTTGAAATTGCTAAGTCGTTACTTCAATGTTGAGGTCTAGTTGTTAACATTCTTAATCCTGATTTAAGAATATTAAGTTTTCCTGTAAAGTTTCTTCTTATTTATTTACCTAAAATCTTAAGTACTTGGAAATCCAAGAACAAGATAGAAATAGACGATTTCTTCCTAGCTTTAACTATAACTTATACATCATATATATATTTTTAATTTCTTTCTAATGTTGGGTTGAAACAAACCCTACATGCATTCTGGGGAATGATAAGTTCAGCAACTAGATCTTACCTTACAATGTCACTTGTCATCAAGACAGTTTATATGTACTTGTAAAAATCCTACGCAATTGTTTCATAAACTTGGGTATAAAAGAAATGTCTATTAAATATATAAATCTACCAGCTTCATAGTCACGTCCTCATGCCTCCGACCGGCATAGAGGACACGATCTAACGGCTTTAACAGACCAGGCTAACCGCCCATGAACATGTACAGGCTTAAATATTGCCTAAGCAGAATGCTGAAAGAGAATTTAAACTAGAATATGCACACAGAATTATTAATCATTCACAGATGCAATTTAATCATCATACACAGGGGAAACATCACACATTTAAGCCAGCATTCATTCATCATGCAATCAACATGTAAACATCAGTCATTAATTAAGACATTGCAGAACATGGGATTAATACAACTCAATTAGTAAACACAACGGAATAACCATATTAACATACAAGTAGAAGGGGATGCTTTAGCCTATTTCATTCAGGCAGAATAGTGAAACAATCACATAATAATCAATTCCATTCTCATGCTATGCACTAGCATCATACTAACTAATTTAAGATAATCAATTCATACAAGTAACATGAGTAATTTAACGCATAGGGAAGACCACAGATGAACATCATTCAAACCACAGAGAATACTTATCTTTGAGATGAAGCTGTCCAACAACTGGCTATGTGAGAGCAACGTTCCACCCAACCATAGGTCTCTGTCCAGCCTCTACTCTTTCAGCTGAGAGATCACCCCCGAGCTGGGCTGTGTATCCACTAAGGAGGAACTAGATGGGCTCACTCATAGCCATGGGTTCACTCAAATGGTCATGCTAAGCCAACACCCACATCCAGCACAAGGAAGGTCCCCTTCTCTGCTACACAGTCCCTCGGGCAACTCTTCCCTCCAGTTCTCTTTAGTATGGGCATAGAAAGGTCCAGCTGCTAGCTTCCTGAGATTTCAGCCTTTACTGGGTTTATCAAGCAAACCCAACCTCTGTTCCAACATCCACACTTGGATTTCTCACCATTCTGTCAACGAATAACTCAAATCCGTCACTGACCTTCTGGGCTGCAAAAACTGGGTTTTCCCATGGATTCCGGGGTAGCTAATGCTCCCAAATTCTCCCTAAGGTTCATACCTATGGATTCCCCATTGGATTTTACTGTCCAATACCAAATCTGGGCATTTTTGGCTCTTCAAAACGTGGGTTTTTGCACAGTTGTGATTTCTGGTTTTTCACCCTGCTAGGAACTCGTTTTTGGATCGAAAATGATGCTGGGTCCTTCCACAATGGGACGGGGATGAGGAAGAAGCAATCCCCAAGAGGTAGAGTGACTTGTGGTACAAGAAAACAGAGCCCATACTCTGCCATACGAATTTCTGGGCTGCCCATGCTCCATTAAAGCCATGGATTGTTTTCTTCAACCACTTCCTTACAACAGAGTTAAATGTCAAAAAGAAAAGTCAAATGGGTTATCACAATGACATATGGCAGATTATGGTTCAATCCCACAACCCCTTCACCACTCCCTAGTGGATACACACGCCCCCTTCTCATTCGTTGTCTCCATAGTCAGTTTTGGGTATTTTATTGCTTGATGTTTATTTACATCATTTTTACAATGTTCCACGGCTAAATAGCACATGGGTAACATCATGTCCAATGCTTTGCCATTTTAAATAAAGTATGAACATACACTAGCGGGGCCTTGGCCTTGAGCTCCACGCTAGGTATGCATACATCATACAAACGGGGTCAAACCCGGGGACATTACATTCATGCATAGTAAGTTCTATTAAAACCTAGGTATTTACCATGTGTAAGTGCAATGAATCCATGATAACGTTATAAGTGAAATAATATTGCTTTGTTTATGGGTGGAAAGTCATTACCTAGAGAACAATTTTAAAACCAAAAACTTGCACATACTACTACGCTTTTACATGGTTTTCATTCTATAGTTATAAATCCTATTTAAGCAAGATTATAACGATGATACCTTTTTAAATTATGCTATGTATATTATGATAAAAAGAAGTCTATCAAATTTCAAATGAGTTTATAACAAAGGATTATGTATAACCTTTTATTGCAGGCTACTCCAAGGGCTCTCGATACTATAGAGCATAACCCATAATATATCAAATTCAAATTGAAGTCCACGTGGTTGTTGGTTAGTGGTTAGGATTTTGACTTTGGTAACTTCACTATAAAATTCTCCAAAACCCTAAAATATCACATTTAACCCTATCTTCTAATGCTGTGGAGAGTTTCGCAGGATTATGGCCTCATGGCCATTGATTCCATTGCTTTACCTCTGCATGTAAAGGCTTTCATTTCCATTGCTTTACTTCTACGAGAGCTTCCCTTCATGCATTTGTCCAATTGTAAACTCTGTCTAGAATAGCTATGTGGTCTCGGTTTTGGTTTCATCGTGGTATTGGTTGTTGGCTTAACCATCTCATCAAGGTGTTGGCTTACTTGCTTCTCCTGCCTAGTTGCTTGGGTAATAGGTTTCCATTGGTTCTTGAATTCCAACTCACAAAATTTATTGTTGGCACGTTTTCTTATAAGGCCCATATTAGACCCCAAATTTCCTCTAGTGCCACATCATAATCTATGCCATGCCATGCCAAGCGGCTTTCATCCTTAGTGCGGGAATCAACCTTAATGCAGGCATCACTTAGCTCCTTTACAACACTTAGTGATTTTTCCTTTGTCTTTAGTATGCAAAATAACATTTTTCTTCTATTTTGGTAGGTTGATATTTTCCTTATCTTATCATCGTAAGAAAAAACAAGAGCATGGATAGATAGCAATTTCAACAATGAACATGACCATATCATCTAATGAATTTTATCATCAAAGGAACACACCCTTGAAGGAATTTCCAAATGGTCTCTCAAACTCTTTTTCTAACACTTAACCAATTCTCTTTAAACCCTAGGTCACTAAGGTGATTTCATTTTTCCTTCAAATTTGGCAAGTGAGATACCCAATGGGTAGAGGACGACAAGGCGAATCCATCAATACCGCTTTCATCTTCTAGAGCTTCTTTCTCTCTCCTTGGTGGGAATTTTTCTGGAACAGTGTAAATATGGCTGAGAGGAACTTTTGGCGTATTGATATCTTCTTCCTCAAAGACTTTTTGGTCAGGCTACTGATATGGTTGGATGCACCATACAAGACTCTAGATATCTACACTCTTGGAATATTTTTATCATCATCCTATGATCTATGGTGGGAATTTTCCTAAGGCCAGTTAGGAATATTTTACCAATAATTCCATACTTGGACAATTTTAGATCTTCTCCTAGGCTTGGTCTAATATCCCTAAACCATATTTTTGGCAGGTCCATAAATTCTTCTTCAGGGTCTCTTTAAACAAACCGAGACCATGGTTGAGTAGAAGAAAAAGCAAACTACAATATACACATGTGGTGTAGGCATTTTCTTTAACACGCAATTTGTGGTAGGCATCCTCTTCAGGCTACTTGGACCAATTTTCTCGTACTTGGCCAATTTCCTCATTTTCACTAATTTGTCGTATTTCTCCAGAATGATGTCATAATGCAACAATGATTTCAACTTCATGCCACATAATCATATATTCCATGACATGTCATGCGGGAATCATCCTAAGTGCGGGAATCATCCTTAGTGCGGGAATCAACCTTAATGCGGGCATCACTTATCCCCTTTACAACACTTAGCCATTTTTCCTTTGTCTTTAGTATGAAAAATAACATTTTTCTTCTATTTTGGAAGGTTGAAATTTTCCTTATCTGATCACCATAAGAAAAACCAAGATCATGGATAGATATCCATTTCAACAATGAACAAGACCATATCATCTGATGAATTTAATCATCAAAGGAACACCCCCTTACGGGCATTTCCAAATGGTCTCTCAAACTCTTTTTCTAACACTTAACCAGTTCTCTTCAAACCCTAGGTCACCAAGGTGATTTCATTTTTCCTTCAAATTTGGAAACTGAGATACCCAATGGGTAGAGGCCAACAAGGTGAATCCACACTCTCAGAATATTTTGCTCATCATCTAATGAGTTGTGGTGGGCATTTCCCTAAGGCCACTTAGCTGGATTTTACTGTTGGAGACATTTACCCACCATGCACACTTAATTTTGTAAATTTGGCCTAGTTAAACCACTATCCTAAGTTTTATGGACTTAATTGACATTAGAGGAGAACTTTATGACATCAACATGAGCACATCCAAACCTACCTTTAGTCAAGGAGGCCAACTAATCCTTCTCCTTCATTCGGGGAGGCTAACTGGAGCACTCCACGGGTGATTTGAGTGTCATAAATGCACTTAATTGATAACTGATGGTTACAATCAGTTAAATCTGAGTGGTGAAGGTGCCTCCTTTCATTATATTGATTATTTAATTAATATTTAATGAATTGGAGTCAACAGGGGCACCTCCAACCACCTCTGATGGCCAGTTTGACTTCAGTTAACCTCATCGGGGTTCATTGGGGTTATTGATGCGCTACCACTTGTTGGTTGGAATGCAGTGACATGTGTCTAAGCTACTTTCAGTTAGACTCGGTCATTTATTTCACTCTGACTTCAGTTAGGACCTAGTTGAGTCAATCGGCACTTGATCAATTGGTTAACTAGTGTGTTTACTGTGGCTTACAATCAGTTAAGCTACACCCATTCAATCAATTCAAATGACCTCCTTGGGAATTCGAATTGTCTTGGAATTCATGCATCTTGCATGATCATTGTATTGTATTATTCATTCTTTATTGATTATACAGAGCTGCTACTTCCATTGCAGCACCATTTTGCCAATTTTATGCATATTTGTCTGTATTCTTTGTGAGACTGTGTTTTTAGTTCCTAGACCACTATGACAAATTAATATGGTATCAGAGCTCATGGCGAGACGAAGCTCAGATCTCTAAAAAACATGGTTTTTGACATATCTTGCATGAAAAATTGAGCAAAATCTCAAAAATCCAGCATTGCACCAAAAGCCAAGGATTACCACTTAATACCCCAAGTTAAGCAATTGTTGGTAAAGCTTGCTTGTTCAACTATGCTAGGTGTGATGAAAGCCTAAAATGTGTAGGTTGTTTGACCTTATGGTGCCCCTTTTGTTGTGATTTGTAGACTTTAACAGGTGAAAGAATTCGCTCTAGCAGTTTCAAATGGTTTCTTCCATAGTACTCTTGACTTCGTTCAATTTCCATTCATCGAAAGGAGACATGGAGATCTAGCTACGTGCCAGAGGAATCTATAGGGTAACTACGGACATTGAAGAAGAGCCTTCTTCTGTGATAGACAAAACTATATTCTTGAACAAGAAAGATGAAGCATTCGAATTCTTGTGCCTCACTATTTCCCGGAATCTTCTTTTCCATCTCTCGGGATTGAAGACTCCAAAGGAAATTTGGGACAAATTGGAAACCCTGTATGGAAAGAAGGATGATTTGAGAGTATAACAGCTTGAAAATGAGTTGATGTCTCTCCAGCCTTCCAATTTTGAGACCTTAAATGATTTTTTCACAAAGTTCAAGCACATTGTCTTACTGTTGAATCAATGCAAGGTGGAGAAGGAGGATGATCAGCTCATCCTCGCCATACTCTCTAAATGTGGAGCTGATTATTTGGTTTTTGTATCTACATTATGTGTGGTGAAGCTCACAACCTCTGGATGGAAGATGCCTTCACTCAATGCTTTCATTGAGTCCCTAACAAGTGAACATGATAAGATTATCCAGATGGGGATCATCAGATCCTCTCGTGATCAATCCCTCCATGTATCAGGGCCCAAAGATATGAAGGGTAAAGGAAAGCAGTAGAAGAACCCAAAAACTGAATTCAAATATCCTAAGCCTAAAGTTGAAAACCAGCAACATGAAGATCCTTCTGGCTCGAAGAAGAACAAAGAAAAATGGCATCATGGAAAGGAAAAAGTCAAGTGTTCATACTGCGAGAAGGGCTTCCACCCTGAACATGCCTGCATGAAAAATAAACTTGATGAAGCTACTTCTCTCCTTGAAATAAATCACATCAATCTTCTGGAAATATTTTGGAGAAGAGATCAACAAGATCTGGAACCATATCATGAAAGAGGTCATGCCCTCATGGAAAGCAATTCGAAGTCCAAAGCACTATTGATAGATTCTGGAGCTTCAAACCACATGATGGCTGAAAGAGACTCCTTCTCATATTTGGAGACCGACAAATCCATCCCCATCCACATGGGAGATGACTCCACAATCAAATCTGAAGGACAAGGTACTGTAGATCTTGAGCATGGTTATTTTTCCAATGTTCTGTATGTACCATCTCTTGCATCAAAACTCCTAAGTGTTTATCAAATGACACATATGGGAGTTTCCAAGAGATTCTCCTTTAGCCTGGGTGATGTAGAGATCACAGAACTTGCATCTGGAAAACTTGTAGCAAAAGGCCTTGCAAACCATCATGCAAAAGCCTACGAGTTCTCCCATTTTGTGGCGGATGCAAAGCCCACCGCATTGCTAAATCATGGAAATGAATTTATTCAATTGTGGCATGATAGGTTTGGACATATTAACTTCAAATACTTGCAGCAATTATAGAATAATTCTATGGTTGAAGGCCTCCTGGTCATCAAAGCTACCACTGGAATTTGCAAGGGTTTTGTTGTTGGAAAGCACCCTGAGCATAAGTTCGATCGGGGGAAGGCAAGCCGAGTATCATGCATCCTGGGATTGATACATTCTGATATCAGTGGTCCCATGGCTATCACATCCATGAATGGATCAAGGTACGTTCTGAATTTCATTGATGACTTTTCCAGACATAAATGGGTCTTTTTTATCAAAAAGAAGTCAGAAGTCTTGGAAACATTCACTGAATTGAAGGCCTTGATTGAGAATGCATCTGGAAAAAAAATTAAGATTTTGAGATCTGATAATGGTGGGGAGTATGTCACTAATGAGTTACTACATATATGTTCCTAAAGTGGTATTCAGATCCAGCATTCAGTCCCCTACACTCCCCAGCAGAACGGTGTAGCGGAGAGGAAGAATCGGTCTCTCAAGGAGATGACCACCTGTATGTTGGAATCAAAGAAGTTGGATGCAAGTTTGTGGGCGAAAGTCATGCATGCTGTAGAATATATTCAAAATAGAGTGTCACACTCATCCGTGAAAGGGAATATCCCTTTTGAATCATATTTCAGACACAAGAAGGATGTGTCGAATCTGAGGGTGTTTGGGTCCACTGCATGGGCCCGAATTCCACTTGATAAAAGGAGGGTTTTGCAACTGCAAAGCATAGAATGTCTATTTATTGGATATCCTATTGAATAAAAAGGTTTCAAGATGCTGGATATCAAAACAAAATAGATCATCATTGAAAGGAGTGTCAAGTTCGATGAGCCTCTTTAGGAAGTAGAACTAGTGAAGGAGAAAAATGTTGAATTTCCTTCCTATTCTACTGAATATTTGGATGATGTAATTGGGGATGATGACCCTGATTTGGATCCTATAATTTCTGATATTAGTGTACAACAAACATCAGTTTCTGAATCAGAACCTGAAGTACAAAATCATCTCCCAACTTGTGCCTGACATACACTCTCCTCCGCAGGAGATAACAATGGAAATCTAGATGATCCAAGGAGAACTCGGTTAGATTTACAAAGAGAAGGTATTGCGCTCTCTTGTCCTGATTATTTGCTGTATGAATATTTTTATTTGATGATAAGTTCATAACCTAAGTATTACTACCATTCTCAGAAGGATCGGAGATGGCAAGTTGCCATGAATGAAGAGATGAATTCTCTTCAGAAGAACACCACTTGGGAGCTAGTTTTTTTTCCTCCGGGGTGGAAATTCATTCAATGCAAGTGGGTGTTTCAGAATAAAGTTGATTATGATGGTAGCACCTAAAAATATAATGTAAGGCTAGCAGCAAAAGGTTTATCCCAGGTCCAAGGTGTGGACTACCATGAGACTTTTGCACCGGTTGCAAAAATGGACTCCATCCTCCTAGTTTTGGCAATTTCTGCATCTAAGCACTGGGAAGTGCATCATATGGATGTTAAGTCATCCTTTCTGCATGGAGATATTCATGAGGAGATATACATGAAGTATCCTGAGGGCTACATTTCTGATCCATCTTTGGTTTGCAAGCTAAAGAAGTCACTATACGGGTTAAAACAATCCCCAAGAGAGTGGTATTCCAAGATGGATGCCTTCCTTCTCTCACAAAACTTCCAAAGGTGTAAATCAGATCCAAATGTGTATATACAGCAGTCTGATGGTAATTTTATTATTATTGTTTTATATTTTGATGAATTACTGATTACAGGTAGCACAGTTACTTCTATTTCAGTCATCAAAACTGCTCTCCACAATGCATTTGAAATGAGCAATTTGGGGCTCTTAAAGCAATTTCTTGGGCTTGAAATTGAGCAAAATTTTGATGGGATAATGGTCACTCAATATAGATACATATCAGACCTGTTATTCAAGTTTATCATGGTGAATGTAGGCCTGCACCATTCCCTTTCCTTTTAGGGATCAGCCTTGAAGAAGGAAAAAGCACACCTCCCATGGACTGCATTATTTATCGACACCTGATAGGTATCTTGCTCTACTTGACTCATTCTCGGCCTGATATCTATTATGATGTGAATGTTGTGTCAAGATACATGCAGCAGCCTCATGATATTCATTGGAAGGCAACCAAGAGGATCCTCCAGTGTATTCAGGGAACGAGGACCTACGGCATTCACTATGCTGCAGACTCCGAGCTAGAGCTGGTTGGGTACACAGATTCCAATTGGGTGGGTGATTCTATTGATCGAAAGTATACTTACGGATATGTATTCATGTTTGGTGGTGGCCCCATTTGCTGGTCTATCAAAATTCAGGCTTCCATAGCATTGTCTTCAGCAGAGGCCGAGTATCGAGGAGCAGTGAATGCTTGCATCCAAGCTATTTGGTTGCAAGGAATTCTTTCAGAGTTTGATCTTGGTAGTTTTTTTTTCCACTGTCCTCTTTTGTGACAATCAAAGTGCTATTAAGATATCCACAGATCCAGTTACTAGGAAGAGGACCAAGCATGTAGAGATACACATGCACTATATCAGGGAGCTAGTGCATGACAGGACCATCTTTCTGCAATACTGCCCAACTGATGAGCATATTGCAGACATCTTCACGAAGAGCTTTTCATAAAATAAGTTCACTTACCTCCGTTCACTGTTGGGGGTGAGTTCATCAGGGTGATCCAACTATTTTTAGTGTTCAACTTGAGGGGGATTTTTCCCACTGGGTTTTCCCTCTTTTCCTCACTTAGTTTGTTTTTTAGCATTGTTTGAGTTTCAGTATTGTATAGGGTGACCTATGGAATTTCTTGGCAGGGCCCTAGCATTTTTATGCACTTTATGTTTCTACTCCTCTGAGTATAGCTTAAGGGGGGGTGTTGGAGACATTTACCCACCATGCACACTTAATTTGGTCAATTTGGCCTAGTTAAACCACTATCCTAAGTTTTATTGACTTAATTGACATCAGAGGAGAACTGTATGACATCATCATGAGCACACCCATGCCTACCTTCAATCAAGGAGGCCAACTAATCCTTCTCCTTCATTCGGGGAGGCTAACTAGAGCACTTCGGGGGTGATCTGAGTGTCATAAATGCACTTAATTGATAACTGATGGTTACAATCAGTGAAATCTAAGTGGTGAAGGTGCCTCCTTTCATTATACTGATTATTTAATTAATATTTAATGAACTGGAGTCAACATGGGCACCTTCAACCACCTCTGATGTCCAATTTGACTTCAGTTAACCTCATCGGGGTTCATTGGGGTTATTTATGCGCTACCACTTATTGGTTGTCATGCAATGACATATGTTTGAGATACTTTCAGTTAGACTCGGTCATTTATTTCACTCTGACTTCAGTTAGGACTCGGTTGAGTCAATCGACACTTGATCAGTTGGTTAACTAGTGTGTTTACTGTGGCTTACAATCAGTTAAGCTACACCCATTCATTCAATTCGAATGACCTCCTTGGGAATTCGAATTGTCTTGGCATTCATGCATCTTGCATGATCATTTTATTGTATTATTCATTCTTTATTGATTATACAGAGCTGCTACTTCCATTGCAACACCATTTTTCCAATTTCATGCATACTTGTCTGTATTCTTTGTGAGACTGTGTTTTCAGTTCTTAGACCACTGTGACAAATTAATATTTACCAATAATTCCATACTTGGACAATTTTTTATCTTCTCCTAGGCTTGGTCTAATTTTCATAAACCACATTTTTGGCAGGTCCATAAATTCTTCTTCAGGGTTTGTTCTTGATGTTATTAATTTGTCTAATGCAATTTTCTTCACCAATTTGAAAGAGTTGATTCATGGATGAGTAGGCTCATAAATGTATAATTATGCCATTCCGAATTTCGTACATGGGATGTCAAGTTTGGTCATTAGGATTAATTAATGAAGAACATATGAAGTTGGTTAAAGAGTCTAATCAGATTGACAGTCCAAATAAACCATATGATTTTTTAAGCAAACCGATTGAGGGTATAATAAGGATCAACAAACCAAAAAACTAGTATTGAACTCATATTGGATAAATTCTAAATGTGACTATAATCAACCTATAATTTTTCACTAGAGTTTTAGCACTACAAGTGATGCAATTTATGGAACAAAGTCTAAGGAATATAATTGAACGAGTGCATGAAAGGACACATTCCCTTGCAACTGATGAATTAGTTTGTGTTCATAAGTAAGTAGAGGATTATCGTTCTTACTCAGTTTAATATTACTTTCTATTACTGTTTAGTTATACCCATTTTGTTGGTTGACAAGTCTGAATTATGCTCATTTTTTTAAGTTGAAAAAAGTGTGTCCATATTTTATTTGTTTAAGTCCTGCTATACTTTTTTGCTGTCTAGTTTCCATAATTTGCTGAAAACCGAAACATTAACGTGTTAACAAAGTTCTATTAGATTCATTATTGAATATCAAGGACCTGTTTTTTCATTGTAAAAAAAATAGACATGAGTGCGTTATACATAATGATAATGTTGGACAATCTAAAAATTAAAAAAAAATGCCTCAATCATCAATATTTTCATAATACAAGCAAGGTAGTAAACAAGAGATGAAATGGGAAAATGTGAAATTGCTCATTCCTTCATATTCCAAACTATGAAGCACCAATTACAAGTCAAAATGTGGATAAGTCCTGGGCCAGGATTTCTCCCACCATCTTCATCATCCTCAACTGTGTCTATCGAATAGTTTTGTAACCCTGCCCCCTGCATCCTTGACTGTCTTCTTTTGTCCATCCCCAACAGTTCCACTCAACAGTACCAGTGCTCCAACTCCTTGTTCCAACCCATCTCTTGTCACCCCGATTATGTTCTTTGAGAAAAATACCATCCGCACAAAAAATAATGGATAGTTTCTACTTGTCCATTGCCCATCGTTGGCACTAATTATGCCTCCATCCAAGATGGGATTGGAAACCAGAGTGTGGAAACATTAAATTATTTGTTTAGGCATAGATAGATTTTGCATCTCTTCACATATCTCAAGTTGGTGTCGGAACTAGTTGAAGTCCACTTAGTTGCTTCTCTGGATCAGAATTGGCATGTGCTCATCCACCAATCTGACGTCACTCCAAAAACTATAGGACCAAATATATGAGCTAAATTTTATGTCAGATAGACGGGGGAGCTATGAAGCCCTTGCATTGGCAGTAGGACTCCGAACTTATCTTCCCAACTCCTCCCATTCTGGTCTTTGATATCACCATGTTGGGAATTCTTTCTTCGATAGCCATGAGAGGGGAAATAATGACGCTCATAGTTCAAGTCTTTATGCACATAAAAAACCATAAATGAGGTCCAAATGTGATTTTCCTCAGCATGAGGCCCTATTTATTAACTAAGTATTACGAATTATTATTATGAGTTCAAGATTATCATGATGTAGTATATCTATATCTTGGGATTAATGTGATATGTATATGATTCCCTCATCTCTTAGAGGACACAAAATGTCACTTTAACATATTGAAAAATCATGTGTTTCCCCCGAGACTCCAGAGGCAGAGCATATCTAGACTCTTCTACACATGGAGTAGTTTCTCTGTACTTTTGATGATTATAATTTGTAAAATTTGAATAGCTGGGAAATATTTTGATAGTAGGAAAACTGAATAGGCATCTTTCACGGGGCGTCACCTAGGGACCAATATGATATCATGTCTGTTCATAATGGGGGGGTTAAAATTAAAAAATTAAAAATCAATATATTGGGGGTATATTAGGGGTAACTAGGGTTTTTTTTTTTACTATTTAAATATCCAATATGTTGAGGTATGTTTATTCAACATTTTTTCTTGAGCCGTTCACCAGTCCTCCAAGCCTTTCCTGCTAGGTGCCTGTTCCTGCGAGCTCCTTTGCTTGTGGTCTGAGGTCTGAGTGCACCTGCACCAAGCCGAGGTGCCTGCGAGCTGGGTTTAGGGCGTTTTTTCCATCGTGTGGCTGCATGCCGAGGTTCCTACGAGCTGGGTTTAGGGCATTTTTTCCATCCTGTGGCTGCATAATATTTGATTGCTTAATATCTGGAGATTGCTAAGAAGCTGAGGAGCCGTCTGGAAACTGGTGATTGCTAAGAAGCTGTTATAGAGGGGATATCTGGAAGAGTGATGCTTTTTGTTGACAGACCTGGGTATCTATGTGTATTATGGGCCTAGTGGCTTACAGTGCAATTGTGTACAGGGTCCTGCTAGCCGCCGAATAAACCTGTTAAATGTGTTAAAAAATACGAACTATAACAGGGCGTTTTTTCAAATCCCCGCAGTGTTTTCTGGAAAACAAGGGAGTTTTACTCCTTGGGTTTTCTCCAGGATTTGTCCATCGTGTTTTCTGGATAACAGGGCATTTTTTCCAGCAGCATTGCAGTGGTAGCAGTATTTTTTGGAAAACGAGGGCGTTTATTCACCGTTTTGTGGTCGTGGGTTTGTGGTCGGTTTCTCTGGTGCTGGAGGAGGCACATTGGAGAGCCATTGCATATCATTCTTGGAGGTATGTTGTAGTGTGTTTAATATTTGATGAAAAATGCCTGTACTTCTTGTTGTGAGATAGCAGAGACAGTTGCTTACCCATCAGTAGTTCCAGAATCAATAGCATGGTCAAAATAATAATTCCTAGAATCACGAACTAGATATTATACCTATGATTTTTCCACTAATGAATAAACTCCTGTTTATAGGTCAACTACAATGAGATCCACATCTCTAACTATTGCTACCTTTTCCACTGCTGATGTTGCTCTCTTTATGTGGCCTATACCCCTGCGTATGATGAATCAATGGGTTATGTCTGGCTTTCGAATTGGAATAAATTCCAGTGGTCTACCACTGGGAATAGATCAAATTGACCAAGTTTACTCCAACATTGACCCATATTCCGTTGCAGGACCAGCTTACCTTCACTCTATTCCAGATTCATTCTATTTAGACCCAGTGCCAGTAGCATATGTTTAATACAGGGTAGTCCCTCCCCTGGAACATTCGGGTAGTCGCTCTATTTGCTTCTCTGTAAACAGTGACCAGTCTCGCTAGTTCATGTGCCTCCACATGCACTCTTAGTTCCATCTACAGTCCATCCTGCATGCATCCATTTCCACTGATGCACATTATCCACCTGCTGTTTACTCCACTGCATGCACAAAGTCTGAAAATGAGTGAAGAATGCACCCTCCTGCTATTATGTCATCTGAGAAAAGGAAATAAGATATCACTCCCTGTATGGTGTGCTTCTCGTCCTTACCAAAATAGTATGCAGACCCTCTCCCACATATCATCCAAACCACTTCAAATATGCAAACTCAAAGTCTCAAACTGAACTGGAAACAAGAAAAAGTGATTCATGCAAGGCAAACTTATCTTTGAAAGTTGATAGATAAAGGTAATTTCCAGGATAGAACTCATGTCTTCATTTCAATAAGTGCACCGCATTCCTATGCAAGTAACTGATAGTGGAAACTGGGAAGGATAGGATCAGGATGCAACTCAAATGCATCCTGACATAACCACTAGTGCACCTTCCCGAGAATAGCAAAAGAAATCCAACCATTATGGAAAAAATGTTGTCACTAGCACTTACTGAAACAAACACCAGCAATATCCTTAAATGAGATGTGATCCCCTCAATAACTGCATCCTTATATAACTGCTGCTATACACTTCATTCATGAAAGTGATCTGGTGAATAATCTGCTAAGAAAGGCACTGTGACTTAGTCTAATCATGTTCTCATATGCTATTGGACCTTTTTCCTTTTGACCTGAGGATGTGCTGGTTTTCACGCTGCCTTCGAGTGAACAAGATTTGATATGAGTGCAGTTGTTAAGTATGGATGCTTTTCATTTTGTTCCTGTTTGTATGCTACTGCTTATGCTTATAATTTCTGCTATTCTGTTTTCTTTTACAGTAGCGAGGCACACTTAGGAAAAGGAGATGCAAAAGTGGACACTGTCCATACTTGTCCAATGCCGAATCCTTCAAACCTTTTTCTATCTCACAAAACATAATCTTGGAAACAGAGGATGCACAGGAGGATCACACAACCATATTCATCATGAGCAATCTTGACTAGGTGCCCTTTCATTTCCTTCACAATCATCTTTCTTTCCTTAGCACTGCTATATATAATACAAAGTGCACCAGCCTTTGAATCAACTCTTGTATGGATCATTCGGACAAGACGTATCTCAGATAGCCGCTAAATTATATCTGTTACAGATGACTTGTTTTCTATACAGATGTACTCCAACAAAAATCTGTGCCCAATTGAGTGGTCAACAATTCCTCTCTCAAGAATTGGCTGTGATGCTAGGGTCATGTGCTCCAAAACTACAGCCTTTTTTGAGGAATGTTCACCAGATAACAAATCCACTAACCTGCGGTCAGATTGAAAGAATGTAGAGCTCCATGATTTCAAGTATTTGGTGGGTCCTCTGTCAAATATACGAGCTACTAGAATTTTGCTGGCCCGTGCACTTCCATACTTGCATTCCACTGCTTGTAAACTACTCATTGGCACAATTTGTAACAGCGGATCTGAAAGCTACAGCCTTCTTTTGTGAAAGGCATGCAAAACACCCAGCTCTACTAAAATCATAACTGCTGCAGTAAATTGGGTCATTCAGTTACGTTATCCCTCTAGGTGAATCTACTTTGAAATTTTCTGTTAGGCGCATGTTACTGTCTTCTCACTATTTTATTTACTGCTCCTATAAACCGTGCAGTTGGATCAACTTCACAACATTCAAGAGCATCCTCCTCACTAGAAATGGTAACAGTGAGGATGCATTTGAGGATGTTGTCTAAGATTGCTATGTTCAGTTGCTAAACTGTAGGTGTGTCTCTTTGGTTGTTACCAGATTTGTAAGGAGTTGTTACTCCAACCAATTCAATATCTACCAGAGATCTGCCATTTGAATATAAGGGAGTTGTTTAAGAAATTTTCTTGTGTATTTCAATTTGTGTCGAAGATTCTTTTCATATTTTATCATGGTATCAGATTAGGTCCAATTTAATAGAATTGGCGAGAGCTGTGATATCTGGGAATGTAAGGAATTGTAAGGAAAAAATCATGACCTTCGTAGCACCATGCACTGAGCTGTTCTGTAGCACCTTTACACTGTGTTATTTCTATCATGACCCGCCTAAAGGGGGTTGTTAGGTGAAGGGATGTTGACCCAACCACGGTGAACCTGCCATTAGGTTATACAAGAAGTTGGTGCTTGCTGTCATGACCGACCTAGACAAATTTGTCAGGTGAAGGGACATTGATCCAACCAGGGTGAAACTGTTTCCATGTTATACAAGAATTTGTTGCCAGAATTTTGGGATTTCTAACTTCTAAGACACTCTTGAGCTGAACGCCATCTCTGTGCCATTGAGGAAAACCTATAAAAAGGTTCATGGGACCACCAAGTATGCAAATATCTTAAGAAACTTTACCCAAAGTTCTTTGCTTTTACTTTATATCATCTTATGCTTGAAGTTTTTTTTGCATAAAATAAACTAGAAAGGTGTAACCTGGAAGTGTGACTTTTTCTGGTAAAATTAAGTTATTATTTGTCAAGTCCGTTAAAAACACTACAACTTTAGGAAATGATTTTAAACAATGTGCAAGGCAAGGGTACAATACCCATAAAATTGTCTGCGTTGAGGAACAAAGAAGTTTAATGATCTATATGTGCCAGGACTCAAAAAGAGCTTGTAAGTCAAATAAGTAAACAAAGCTTACTCTCTGTAAGTCAAATAACTGAGCAAAGAAAATGTCAATATGTTTAGTGTTGTCATTGGCTTCCCAATTCAGTTGGGATTGTTGTCATTGGATGCCCATGCTCCTAGAAGCACAAAAAAAAACAAATAAAATGCCCACATGGCTAATGAAAACATCACAAGATATCAAAGATTCTGAGATAGAAGCACATGGAGAAAAGAGAGCATCAAAGTACAAGGTAAATTTTTCCTTGGCTACTGGATTGACTGAAAAGGACCCTCCACATTTGTCGATGCACACGGTCCTTGTGAGTGGGATAATGCATTAAGTGAAGAGATGAAGTCTCTGACCAAAAATCAAACTTGGGACCTGGTTGAATTGCCAGCTGGAAAAATACCCATTGGCTGTAAATGGGTGTAGAATTTTTTTTTTAAAGCTGATGGTTCCATTGAGAGGCTTAATGCCAGACTTGTCACCAAAGGTTTTGCTCAAAAGGAGGTCGTTGATTATGAAGATATTTTTGCATATGTTGCAAAATCTTTTGTGTTGTCATTGATTGCCCAATTCTATTGGAATGTTTATCCAATGGATGTCAAGTCTACCCTCCTCAATGGTGATTTGGAAGAGGAAGTATATATGGTTCACCCCAAGGATTTGAAGAGCATGGGAGGGAACACTTAAAGAGCCTTCTTAAGAAAGCCCCAAGAGCATGGTACATCAAGTTTGATTCCTATTTCAAGCAGATTGGATTTCATAGTAGTCCAAGAACCAAATTTCTATGTTAAAAGCAATAGTATATGTGATATCACTATCTTACATGTAGATGATCTGACCATAGCTGGAAAGAATATTATGCAATAGGAGGTTGATAGCTGATCTGAATCAGGCATTTTATATGTCTGATCTTGATCTCCTACATTACTGCTTAGGGATAAAAATATGGTAGCAACCTAATCTGATTTTCATGTCCCAAGCAAAATATGCATGAGAAATCTTTAAAAAATTACATATGACTTAATGTAAACTAGCCTTGACTGCTATGGAGCCTGGTGCAAAAGTATCAGTGATGGATAATTCTAATTTAGTTGATGAAACTCTATATAGGCAGATTGTTGGTAGCCTTATATACCTGACCACTACAAGGCCTAATTTGAGTTTCTTAGTTGGATTAGTTTCCAGATTTATGGATAAGCCAAGACAAATTCACTGGAAAGAAACCAACAAGATCCTTTGATATGTCAGAGTAGCTCTTAATTATGGTCTCAGTATGAGAATGATGAAGGTTTCTAGCTTCAAGGCGAATCAGATTCAGATTGGGTAGGTTGTATTGATGAAAGGAATTCTACTACAGTTTACACCGTTAGCATAGGTGCAACTATCATCTCATGGATTAGCAAGAAACAACCCACAATTAAGAGCACTAAAGGAGCTATAACTTATAATGGGTCTACATGGGATAATCCATGCATCCAAAGTGATGGGACATGGTTGTTTAAGTAGTGAATTAGCTGAGTCCTCCACATCAAAATCAAGAAGCGGTGAAGGAGAACGATTTTTGTGATTTCCCCACCTTGTTGACATATTCTGGAGGCCTGTTAAGTCATAGATTTATTCACTAAATTACCTTAAGTTTTAGAAGTGCTGGCTAGTGCAACATTCTCTTGAGTTCGGGATTTTTGAGGCACATTGCCTATGTTCGTATGCGCCACTTGGGTCTAACCTCCAAATGTGTCACTATTAGCCTAGGGCCCATTTGGAGCTTGTGGGGTTTCCATGCCTTTGGGATGGAAACATGGTGAGAACAACTCTGAATAGAAACCCACATTTAATAAATGTTTGCATGATTGACATGGACTTGCCATTTTTTGGAAAACACATGATTGAATTTCTATACTGGGAAAGTACTCTTTGAAACAGGAAGACCGATTCTCATCTTTGCTATCTAGGTTCTTCATTTGGTAGAAATGATGATGTGGTGACAGGAGCATAGCAATTATCTATTCCTCACCATATTACCTACAGTCTGCTACAAGAGCTATTGGAGCTACATGCAACTACATTTAAATGAAATTAAATAGTAAAATGGTAGTACTGCAGTACTATGATCGATGGTCTGTTACACAAAACAAGTCATGCCTCATAATAGATAGTCAATTTTATTTTAATATGAAGATTTTTTTTCATGGTATCGATCATTCCTCATGGCTAGAGTGGAAGAAGAGTGTAGTGGGACTTCCATGATATGCTGAATTGAAGGAGAAGGCTCCAAGGCCCAAACCCTTGTATCTTGGACCAATTTGATTAGCTGTGATATTATGTGGCCATATCCAACAAACCCATGAGAAAAAAGTCAGAATTGTGAATATGTATCTAGGGAGTGTGTAGTATAAAAATTTGGCCACTGCAAATATAGGAAAGAATTGCATTCGTGACAGTCTCTTCCTAGAATGGTCTTTTTCATGAAGAGCCCTGATTCACATTCAAATAAGTACTCGTAGCAGAACAAATGAAGCAGAAAGCATATGCAATAATGTTCTAATACCTATGCCTTGCTCACTAATTTTCTAATACCTATGCCTTGCTTAGTAAATTACATGAAAAAATGTAGATCAATCCAAGGTGCATGCATTGCATGGTTTTCTAACCTTTCAAGTTTTGCTGAATCTCAGGTAGCTGTTGTAATTCCCTTGGTTATTAACATGTTTTTTTACAGTTTGAGTGGTGTATATTCTTGTGTCTCATTGTAAGGAAATTTCTTTGCTTAGATAGCGAAACTAATATTATACCATATAGACATTTGAGCCTCAAACATGATCCCCGCGGAGAAATTAACTGAACATGTTCCAAAGGGCCCTTGGCTACAATTAACTTCAAATTTTATTGATGCTTTCAGTTGAAGAACTTCATTATACCATGAAAGAGCAAGTCAGGTGATAAAATGGTAAGGATGTCAATTTTGGAAGCCTGAGTTTGGATTTTAAAGTTATCAGCCTATATTTACTTAAAGCAGTGGAGAATTCCATGTGAACACAATGCAATACGATATTGGAACTTGAAAAGCTATCAATTTCAACAAGGTTTCCTACTCGATTTGGCCTCTACGTGAGTAGTGTTGTGGTGTATCCCATGGGTGTTTTGACTGCAGAACCGAAAATACAGCTTCAAGAATACTTCATCCTGAACAGAATAGCTTCAAGAATACTTTGAACAGATTGGATTTAGGAAAGGTTATTTTATTCTGAATAGCCTTCTCACTTAAAAAAGTATTAAGTGGGCAAAGGAAACTAGGAAAATCTTTCTTTCTCAAAACAAACTTTGACATGGTTTATAACATGATTGAATGAGACTTCATTTTTAATATTCTTTAGTGGCTAGGATTGGGAAAATTCTTCACTCGAGTAGTTTGAACCCTGTTCTCACATGCTTCAACCAGAGTGTATGTTAAAGATAGAATTTTCAAAGCAATCCCTCTTCAAATATCTCTTTCCCACTCCACACTTTATGCCCCTTAGCTCCATAAATCCAAAAGGATGCCCCTTGGCTCCATAATTCTATGTTGTTGCAGCAAATCCCTCCGATTATCTTCTAGGGGTGGGTAATTGTTTAGTGACCAGGGCAGATCCAAGATATCCCTAGTACCTGCTGGTGGAGGGAAATTGTTTAGTGACCACTTCACAGATGATTCAACTCTCACTTCAGAACTCAACAAAACTTCGGTTGAGGGTACCATTTAGTGCCTAGATATTTTCCAACATGTAGTACCTGGGCTTTTTTTTCCAAAGCTATAGAGCAGTGATCACTGATAAGTGAAAAATAGAGACAAAGGAATTGGTTTTAGTCCCTTCCATAGGAAGATGGTCGTCTTGGATTGGTCGACGTTAATCCCCAAGGAGCAATTCTGGAAATTAAATGGGTTGGAAGAGCCATGACTGTTGACGCCCCTTACCAAATTCTCCTCGACCATCACAATCAAACTGCTTCTCATATTTACAACATATAAGGCATTTGGGATTTATCTAGTATGGTTGGATTCTTTGATATATGACTGTTATTGAAATCCTTGTACAAGAATTATAATGGAACCATGATTATTTAAGGGACTGGTTCTTAAGTTAGTGGATGTCAAACCATAACCAGATAATAAGGATCTTATCTCTATATACTTAATCATTTGTCCCAGTGTTTCAAAGTTCTTTTAAGAACCTCTAGTCTATCAGGAAGAGCTGACCCTTGGACATTTGATGAACTAGGAGGGATACTTTTGTAGGAGCATCCCTCAAATGGAATCTAAGACAATTTTGACCATCCTCTCATAGAATAGCATAAGGAAATGAGACAAAGATTTGTCTATGTGATAGAAGAGGAGAGGATAGGAGATATAGATTTGTGTGATAGAAGAAGAGAGGAGATAGAGATTTGTGCGAGAGGAAATAAAAGATAAGGCTAAACCATGCATGAAGATTTAGAATGACAATTTTAATTTAAATAAAAAAAGAAGTATTTAAATGAGGACGACAATTTTTGTCATCCTCTTGAAGCAAAGCATAAGGAAAGGAGATAGAGATTCGTCTATGTGACATAAGAGGAAATCAAAGACAAGGCAAACTATATATGAAGATTCAAAAGGTAATTTTAATTCAAAGAAAGAAAGGAAGTGTATTTAGTGTGATAAATATGGACTTTATTTTGAAAAAAGATGGTTAAAAATTGTGTTTAATAAATTGGAATCTTTTTTCCAAAGAAAAAATGTTTCTTAATATTCATTTGGAATAAAAAATATATATACAAACCACCAATTCTTCCTAAGCATACAATTACTTTAAAAAAAAACTTTTAGAACAAACTGCTTTAGACTTACTTGTCTAAGAACTTAACCCCAAACTTGAAACTTAAACAAACATAAATTCTATTTTTCTCCATAAGGGTTGGGGCATTATATCTAAAATCAGAGAAGAGTACTCGGATCGGATGATGCTTACATTCTCAGTTTTCACATCACCTAAGGCGTCTGACACAGTTGTAGAGCTAATTGCCCTTGGTTGAACTTCTCTGAGCAACACTGCCCATGATCTTTCTTAAGGCCATTGCTATTTTTCTTTGCTGGGGTCAATATACTAGGTAGAAATATAAAGGGGTATAAAAAATGTAAATGTAAAAATGGATACATGCAATATATAGTGAAAATAGGGGTTTTTTTAAATTGGGAAGGCATATTGGGAGAGGGTTTAAAAAAGTGATTTTTGGAGGTATTTTCCAATATTTTTTGAAAATAGGGGTATTGTTTCATATGCCATGAATGAACGTGCTATGGCATGGTTTCACTAAGTGAAGACCCCGTGGCATCTTTTCAGTACAAAGAAAGTACAAAATGTCGAGAAGACTGAGGGTGAGCTCAAGCTGTACCCAATTTTGTGGCAAGGGTATGTGTTAATGTCACGCAGACCAAGTGTTAATTTTCCATAACCTCCAGTGATCAAATTTGAAGGGCTAGTTTTAATCCCATTTTAAAGGGAATTTTTTATGTATTGCACTGGAGATGATGATCTGTCAATTCAATGTAAGTTTGTTGCAATTGGTTTCAAAATAATTAAATGCTTAACTTGGCAGCTTCTGCATGCTTGGTGCAAATTGTTTGTTGTGCGTTCACACTGTAATGCAATTTCTGTTCACTTGCGACTATGTGCTTAAAACCAATTAACAAACACTAAAACCCATCACCAAGAAGTTACGAAGAATATATTTCATCATTTTTAGTTTCATACATACTTTTTAGTATGGATTCCACATTAAACTCTCGTAGATATAGGGAAAATGCACATATGTATTACACATTACACTTGTACTACACATTAGAAACACATTAACTATATCAAAATATATGCATTGCCGAGAAATACTTACAATTTATATTACAACAATATTAGTATGTACATAGACATCATATGTACACCATATTATTCTAGAACTCTAGGTTGCTTGGGAGGTTTTTGCAATTCCTCTTTTTTAGAATAAGAAAATTCGCTATAGCTTTTCTTTCCTTTTCCAAAACCCTCCAGTTCTACAGAAGCTTCATTAGCCATATGTTGTAATTGTTTTTCTTTCTTTTTCACTTTGTTTGCAAGATTTTCCACTTTTGTATGCAATCTATCTTTTTCTTCTAGGTATTTTTTCAACATCTCTAAATTCTTCTTCTTCTTCTTTGAGTGCTCATATTCCTTTCTTTTAAGATCATCCTTCGTCAACTTTGGCTCAAATTGAATTGCAGTTAATTTTCTCTTGACCAGTTGTACCTCCTTCTCAAGCTCTTGTGCCCTCAAATATGTATCAGATGGAGTATACAAAATTGCTTCTGCCACAGGTTTCTCCTACAAATCTTTAATTTGGTATTTCAAATCTTGTAGCTCACTATCACATCCCAAATGTAGTGTTTTTCCCTTCTCCACTAGTTTTTGGTGAAGGTATCTAATTCCGGCCTCCTTCTCCTCTATCTTCTTCTTCAATGTTGGATTTGATGAGCCAAATGTAAACTCTACAACATGGATTGTTGCAACAACTTCATTCAAGGTCTTCTCTCATTCTTGCAAGGAATTTTGAAACTGGAGTAATCTCTCCACAGTTACATCACCAAGTTTTGTTGTGCTGACCTTTTTACCCTTGACTTTGGATTCTTTTGGTGTGCTGACCTTTTTACCTTTGACTTTGGATTCTTTTGGTGTGATAACCTTTTTACCCTTGAGTGCTAATTCTTTTGGTGTGCAGACCTGTTTACCCTTGACTGTTGATTCTTTTCCTCTTTCATCTCTTTAAGTCTCGAGAGTTGCTGAAATCCTTTCAATTCTCTTAGTTTTCAACAACTCATTTTTGTTTTTAATTGTTTTATTCAATTTTTCCAATCTTGTTTCATATTCTACAGTCTCATTTTGATGTTTAGTGATCATTTCTCTTATTTTCTTTTCAAAATCAACCTTCAAAACAATGCTAAATTTTTATTTCTGCTTCAATTCTTGCTAAAGTTCTGCTTCCTTACCAAATATAGTCTTTAGTGGTGGCATGTTCAAAACTTCAGGCATGTTTTTCAACTGATTTTCAAGTCTGTCTATAGTTGTCTCATATTTTTTATTTTCATCCTAAAACATGTCTTTCAGTCTGTCAAGGTCAGAAATCGATCCATCTAGAATTATGCTAAATTTAGAACATTGATCCTTAATAAGTTTAGCTTTTTGGCCAATTATTTTTTCAGTTTCCACATTTTTTTTCTCTAAACCTGTAACACGATGTATGAAACCAAGAATTTGGGCATCCTTAGTTCTACACAATTCGTCGCTGGCTATGAAGGAATCCTCCCACAAGGTATATTGTTCTTGAAAAGCACCATTTTATCAAATAAAGAAAAAACAAGTCTACCATCAAAAGAATATTTGCAATGAATTAAGTCTTCATCACTAGTCGGTGAACGGTCCATATCATTGTTCACAAATTCCTCCCATTGATCTGCATTTACATTTCCATGCATTCCAGCCAAATTTGTGACATCAACATCTTCTTCAGGGAAAAGTGAAGGCATGTCGTTTCCCACAGATATATTGTCCTCGAATGGTTTTCCATGTACTATTGATGTAGTGACAATAGAAACTCCTTCTACATTGTTCTTTAAATATGGTTGAGGTAATTCCTCATTTTTTGTTGTCCTTTAGGCTTCCTAATGTATGTTCTAATATATTTTGACCCTACAACACTAGGTCGACATAAATCAATAATTTTTTGCAGTGTGCCCGAGTAACTGAACTTGACCCTCTTCATTTTACTATCTTGCAATGCAGAGTGCAATTTCCTAGCCAATAGATGAGGGACATCTATGGCCATGTCTTCAATCCAATGTATGGCCAGCTTCATGCAATCACTTGACATATCATGCCGCTTTTGATGATTCATAATGGTCCTAAGGATAATATGAATCAAGGTTTTGTATATTCCTTGAGGAACATCTTCAGTTTTTAGACCATTCGTCGGAACAACAACCCGTTTCCCACAAATTTTATTGGCCATCTGAATCTTTTCTAGCTTGAGGGTTTTCCAAGATTTTAACATTTCCCCCCTTCTACGTGGAATTTTGGTTTCTCTGAAAACCAAATCGGGGTTTAGATGAACCCTCTTCCCAAAAATTTTCAATTCCATAGCCCCGTGATCATAACTATAAATGGCATCATTTATCTCCTCATTTTGGAAATTAAATTGTCCAAAAATAAACCTATCCAATCCTACTCTTAAAAGGATATTTAACATACCAGTTGGCCATATGCTTGTATCACTCCATTCATCAGCATTCTCTTGTAAATTTTTCATCGTGAACCGTTCAACCTGGGAACCCTGCGCTTCTCCTGATGCCATGGTAGAGAAGGCCCTTGTGTTTGTTTCCATAGTGCAAGATGCCCCTGTTTCATCTGTTGCCATAGTACGCGATGACCCAATTTCAATTGCGATCATGGTTGGTTTGGTATGCACACTAAGGAATGCAAGATTAATAATTCACGCTGAGGAATGCACGCCGAGGAAAGTAAACTTAGGAATGCACGCTGAGGAATGCACGCAAATGAGTTTTTTTTTAATTGATTTCATGTATATTGTTTTTTTTCACAAATTTAGGTCTATTAGGTTATGACGTCAATGTTCCTATATCATATGAAATAAATATTTTTCATAAAATACATAAACTTATCCAAAGAATGATACGTTTTATGAAGTGAATATTATTTTTATAATACCAATACAAACACTCAATATCATTATAAAATGGCTAAGAAAAGTGTCTATATAAAATGGATCAATATTTCCATACTTCTTTTTTCTTCAACTTAAACCACTCAATTGGACTTCATCATGAGGCCTATGCATGTCTTATAGGAAACCTTGAAATTCTTGTAGACCAAGAGATTTTCAGACTTATAAGATAAAATATAATAGTTGGCATTTTAGGAGTCTTAATGTACATTAGTTCTTGATAGAAAAATCCATATTAATCTCATGCCAGATTAAATAATCCATATTTTTGAACCTACTTCTCTTCATTCATCAATCCGATGACTACAATTCTTAGCAAATGCCTAAATCATCACATGTTTCTTTCACCATTTTTCATACAATGTTGTTTTATGACCATCTTGTACTTTTCTCTTTTTTGCGTGTCTCTTTGTTATTTGAACAACACTCGATTTTACATGATTCTTAGCTTCCATAATTTGGAGCTAGTTTAGTCATTCCAAGCCTACATCTTTTGGAGTCTTGTATGTGAAGGGATATTTTCAAACTGATTTTATAAGAAGAAGCTATCCCTTTATCCGTGGTGGAACACTTTCCAAGTCTTGCCTTCATACATAAACTTAGTTGCTTTTACTATCATTCTCCTTTTAACTATCACAAATCTATACACAAAGCTATTCTTTTAAAATTAGATTATGCAATTATGTTCTAATTGGATCCTTCTTTACGAGCGAATGAGTTGGGCTTGCATTGTTATCATCTCAAACCTCTTAACGCCATCCCACTCTCTTAAGGAGTATAGTGGCATCCCCATCCATTAAGTAATCTATTATGATATTAACATTAAACGTAGCTCAATCCTTTTCTTTAACATCCCTACGAGTAAGTTGGGAAATAGGAGGTCTTATTAAAAGTTGACCTGTTCGTGATCATACCTTCTTATGGAATGACTTTATCGATATCTAGTCATCAGGAAAGGGTACTGGCTTGTAGCCGCAAAAATGGTTGCAAGACAGGGGGTCTCATCACGAGCCAGCCCGCTCATTCTCTGTGAGTTGGTGTGAATGACATTGTCACCGAGTCGGGATAGTGGTTTCCAACTTCTTTCTAGGAATGCAAATATTTCACAAGGGTTGATAAGCTTCGCATATTTAACTAATGGATGGGATACAAGCTACTTATTGGGTTAAAAGGTAACCCTGTCGAGGCTAAAGAATCCTGCCGACAGCAAGGCCATGCCTGTGGTATTAGAGGTAAAAAATTAAGATAATATCTTCTAGTCATCACAAATTGTTCGTTTAGAGTGAGTTTCAATGAAGAACATATTTTGTTGAAAATCTAATCAATCAATGCTTGTCTTTATATTTTCAATGATAGTTAGAAAGGAATTTTTTTTAAAATATCAATTGCAGCTAGGTAAATATTTAAAAGGATGACTTGTTAATGTGGTACACATTTTTTAGGGGAAGTTTTCTTTTAGATAAAATCCTCATCTTTCACCCCTTTATATGCATACAAATACTATCTTTCTTATTCAGAGATAACTGCTTCGTCCCAGCGTGTCGCCATTTGGTGTAGGCACAACAGATCCCATCTTTTCAATAAAACATGAGAACCCCAACTTTACATGTAAGGTAAGTTTTCTGAATTTCTTAAGTCGTTTTGGGGTCCCTAAAATGTTTATCATAGTTTGTATGATTTGAGTTAGCTAAATTCTTCATATTTATGCATTTTTTGCATGTTTTTAGCGAGTTGCGGAAAATACTATTTTTCCCAAAACATGTCCTTCCTGCAACCCGCATCCCGCCACCCACAATGCGGATTGTGGGATCTTTAGGTTTATTATTTGTGAGTTTTTCATCCCGCATCCCGCAATGTGGAATGCGGGATGCAGGAACATTTTTGCGAGTCAGTCAGTCAACCCGCAACCCACAATTGTGGATTGCAGATTGCAAGAAGTATTTGATTTATGATTGTGTTGTGTGTTTCCACAACCTACAACCCACAACTACGGATTGCAGATTGCGGAAAGGGTGTGTATATTTGTGAAATAAACGCCCGCAACTCTTCTCCCACATTCTAGATCTTTGGTGTCATTTGGATTGTTTCCTTTCTTACTGATCTCTAGCTTACATTTTCTCTTTTATTCATTTGATTTGGTTCTATGATCTTGGTGGTTAGCTTACCATGTTATCTTTCACATCCCCCACCTAAGCTTGGTCTTCACCGCACAAACTGATTATTCAAAATAAGAGTTTGTTATTACCTTTGCTCTGGGATTCGGATTGATCTTATCATTTCTTCTCTCATGTTTTTGTGTTTTGCCTTGGTTCGATATTTGGCCTTGATTGAGCTTTATTTTCCCTTTTGCATGTCTTGAATTGTAATGTAAATATTTAAATAATATTTTTCTTTGGGTTATTTTCTTATATTAGTTTAATGTTTCTAATATTTGGTTTAAGCTTATTGAAATCTTTTAAATATTCATGGTTATGTTTTGACTTTCATTAAATCCATATATTAATTTTATACACAATTGGATGTTATGAAAATTAAAAGAACACATGTTTTAGTTTATTTGAATCCTAAATTCCCTAATTTCAATCAGATTTGGTTTTATCATTATTTTGGTTTTATCATTATTTAGAAATTCATGGATTAAAATTCAACATACACGAGTGTGAAATTAGTTCGATCATGGATAAGTCTTAGTTTCAATAAGCTAATTTGAATTATTATTATTCTTTTTTAGGTTTTCTATTCTTGGAAAATGATTATGTTAGAAACCTATTTGTGGAATTCATTGACTCTTCTATATTATAGGAGTGATTCTTTTCCTATATATGTAACTTGTTTCCAACATTTATTTTCTTAAGAATTAAATTGTAAATGGTTTTTATTTTTCTAGGTTTAGGGTTTTTAGATATTGGATTTTCTTCGTAAATAATTTCTAGATTTTTATTTCATCATTTTGTTTAAAAAAATTAAAAAAAATTGCTAATTTTCAAGCTTCCCAAATATTTTTATGCATTTTTGCGGATGCCGAACCTATGATTTTAATTGTTCAAAATTTAAATGTTCCCCCAACCCACAACTTATGGATGCGGATTGCAGGAGGTAAAATTTTCATATTTTAATAAAACATTTATGTAACCCCTAACTTGCAGGATGCGGGATGCGGGAATCACTTTTTCACATTTCCATTCCTGCATCTTTCTGGACTCTAAGTTTATCTTAGGTTATAATTTAATTTGAAATTCGAATTTTCTTGCGGACATGTGATTTTTTATTTTGTTGGGAATATTAATTTTGGATCTTTTTTGTTTTTGTTTAGTTTATCTATTTGGAAAATAATTAACACATAATAATAGATTTGATTGTTAAAATCAATGGCCACAATTCACTATATAGTAAAATCAATGGTTACTGAGCCTTAAATTCCAAGAGAATAATCTTAGGTTGATTTGCTATGTGTATCAAAGCATTTAAAAAAAGAAGGATTGTTGAATGATGATATCGATCACTAGGAAAAAGAGAATTTTCCATTATTAAAAAATTTATATTACATTCTACCTTGGTTAATGAACACTAATTGATATAATATTTTGCAGGGTTGCAAGGATTCTAAGTCATGCATATTATCAAAGATAATATAATCAAACTATGGTTGTGCTGCCAATTTGAATTTTGACGATGAAAGCTTTGTCTGCCAGCAATGGAGATCATTTATATTTAGCATCACAAATTGGATTGCTCGAGAAAGAAGGAAGCTCCAACAGAAATTCATGGATCGTTGAGAGAAAAGATACAAGCTGATATGAAATTAATGAAGACCACATTTATTTTTAGAAGTTGAATCACACCTGAAGAGGGAGGCGAATTTCGGGCTCCACTTGATTTCAAACCATGAAGAATCTCATAAAACTGTTGAAATACCACTTCAGAAATTGGGTCTTTTACTCCTAACCCTGGGCCGTTTTTGAAATATCTCGAACAATTTGGAGAAAAGCATGCCTGAACAGAGGAGTATTTTCAGAAGTCGGTTGTGGCCGGTTTGGATGGGAGCTGAATGAACCAGAGTTCTGGTGGTTGGACCTTATCCTTCAATTACTTGTCTCTTCTATAAAACCTACCGAAATGTTTGAGAGAACAAGGGGGGGAGGCTAGAGACTAGAGAATGCTTTTTCTTTCTTTGCAAACTCTTCTTTGTAAACTTTTTACTTTGACAACAGTATTTATGTGCAATCAATAAAGCTCTGTAATTTATTACTGAAGCTGGAAGGAAAACCCAGAAAATGTTGTAGCAAATCATTTTTTTTTACAAATTCAATTAGGTTCTGAAAATGCTGCTGCCCTGGGAAATATTCCGACAGGAGATTGAAGATACATCTTTGTAATCGAAGGTTTATGTATTTTTATAGAACTTGATATTGATAAAGTATTGATATTTTCATATCTCTTGTTATGAGTTCCATTAAATTTATTTAAAACATCTCATGTCTTTCCTGTTTCAAATGGATTAATGTTGTTGGTTATTCATTTGCAAATCATTAAATGTGTTTATTTATGACTTAGATTTTTCTCTGATACAAATTTATACATTGATATTACTCAAAAGAATTTCTTCTTCTGGTAAGTTTTATCTGTATCTGCAAGTGATTGAACTATTAAGTCTTACAACTTATATGTTGGTTTTTCAACTAACAAGTGCACATGCAGCTTACCTTGAATGATTTAATCTTGAATTGCTTTTATTTAATTTTCATTAAACAATTGTGATTTGAGTAAGAAGATTGTCACCTCATTTACATTTCTGTCAATGTGGTGATTTAATTGTTCTTTAGACATCTTAATACAACCTGTAATCAATTCAACATCCTTTACCAAATAGTTCAGATTTAGATTAGGTTTTCCTTTCCTAGATAGGTTTTAGTTTTCCTTTTATTTTCATTGACTACTTTGTTTTTCGATCTCGGAAACAGATCCTCTGTGGATCAAATTCAACCATAATGCAACGGAGGCTACAAAAGTATCCGTGGGAGATTACTATCCCAAATAGCTCGAGGATAAAGCAATACTTGTGTGGGATTGCTTGAAGCCTTTGGCTGAGCTTTCTCCATGTGTTGTAAGTCTTAGACACCCTTTTCAACCACATACATAACTGAGGTTTCAACAAATGGCGCTAGAAGGAGGGCCAACCAGCAAGTAAGCTTTTTCAACTGTTTTTCTTTAACTTCATTTATTTTTTAAAATGGCTCATATCACTGTTTTAGATCATGATTTTAGTTTTCCTAGTTCTGTTGGAAGTATTCTTAGAGAGATGGCTGATTTCTTGCAACGATTGAGCTTCAACGGAGAAGGTAAGATCTCTGCATCTCAACAAATTTCTAAATTTAATGATTTTTGTGATTTTATAAACGTATTTGATGGGAATGAGAGATGAAGAATGTTTACCGCTACTTTTGAAGGGAGAATTCAGAGTTGGTATGAATTTCTACCAGCTAAATCTATTCATTCACAGAAATAATTCACAGAGTTATTTCTTACTGCTCATGAGAATTATAGTTACAAAAAACTTGGTTTTGAATTAGAAAATCTTCGTAGATCCAAAGATGAATCTCTTGATGATTTATTTTTCAGATTCATGATAATATCTTGCAGATTTCATGAGAGACACCAACTTTCTGAAAAGGACATAATTTATTGGTTTTCCCATCTTAATTCTCTTTTTGGTGCACTTGATTTAGAAAAGAATGATAAATCTAAAATTAATGACATGCAAATTGATAATTTCGATTCATCAGTCAAGATTGATTTAGAATCCAATCCTGTTAATTCAACTCAAGATAATGAAATTGTTGTACATGCACAAGAATTAGGATTTTGTGATACACAGTTTCTTGAACAAAAGAATAAGGATTGCAATTTAACTCTTATATTAAGTAACGAACATGAAACTCTTGTTATAGAAGATACAGTGGAAGAAGAATTAAAGATTCTGGATCCAACAATTGAATGTTCTAATGATGATTCTATTGTTGATGTTACATTATCTTCTTCTCATGATCATTCAGGTCCCCTCATTCAACATTCACTTTTAGATCATATTTTTACTAATTACGTTTCTATTGAAACAATTAATGAAAACTATTTTATCAATAGAGAAGCATTTAAATTTCTAGATTTTGAAACCTATTTCTCTTTGTATCCAGATATTTTTCCTGATCCAATATTACAATTGTATGTTAATAATTTTCAAACTAATACTAGGTTTTCGTCACATTTTAATAGGATACAAAGTGAATCTTTTAATAATGAGCGACATATTTCTGTTCAATCTAGTTTATCTCTGAATCACCATGAAGAGGACAATAATATTCTTACTACCATTACTCATGTAAGAAATGCATCTTCATCTACTTCATCTCATGTCATTAAGGAGTATGATTCAATCTGCAATATGGGAAGGGATACAATATTTTCTCATGTTGTATTGGATATTGTTCTATTTTATTGCAACATGATGACCACATTTGGATATAATGTCATTAATTCTAAGCTTCAAATTGAAGGTCACAATGAGGTAATTGATTTTAAGGAAATACCAAATTGTCATTTTGTTCCTTCCCAATTTATTAATGATGATATTGTTTTAAAGAATTCATTTTTCACTGAATCCCTTTCGCAATTTTTTAATCATATTCGTGATAAGATTCATTTTAGTTATGATCCTCATGGGATATCAGTTTTCTCCATGAATGCATTACAAACATCATGTCACTTCCAACATAATTTTTATGATCCAATTTTTGGTTGGTTGGAAGAATCATTTATCAAAAGGTTTCCATGTCATCTTTCATTTTTTGTACATAAGACAATTGTTGATTTGATTTTTCCTATGTTTCCATTTGAAGCATTGAGATTTCGAATATTAGTACATAACTTGTTTTCGTTTGTAGGTTTCAAGTTACACGACTAGTTGGATTGGAAATTTGATTATACCTAGCTTTTTAGAGTAGTGTAGGAATAGGTGTAGAATAGGATAGTTTTTTATAATTGCTTTAATTTTGTTTTGATTAGATCACTTTTTGTTTCATTTTTTGAATTGATTGATTTGGATTGGATTTCTTAGTTTCATAATAATTTGCATTGGGGCGAAAGGTTGAAATGTTAATCATCGAAAATGGATTCCAATTATTCTATAATTCTTTATTTTGAATCATGTTCAATATTTTATAAAATGGATTGTTGATCCTTAGTTGATGATACTTTGGGGCTAGTTTAGTCATTCCAAGCCTACATCTTTTTGAGTCTTATATGTGAAGGGATATTTTCAAGCTGATTTTATAAGTTGAAGCTATCCCTTTATCCGTGGTGAAACACTTTCTAAGTATCGCCTTCATACATAAACTTAGTTGGTTTGATTATCTTTCTCCTTTTAACTATCACAAATCTATATGCAAAGTTATTCTTTTTAAATTATATTATGCAATTATGTTCTAATTGGATCCTTCTTTATGAGCCAATGAGTGGGGATTGCATTGTTATCATATCAAACCTCTTAACTCCATCCCACTCTCTTAAGGATTATAGTGGCTTCCCCATCCATTAAGTAATATCTTATGAGATTAACATTAAACGTAGCTCAATCCTTTTCTTTAACATCCCTAGGAGTAAGTTGGGAAACAGGAGGACTTATTATAGGCCGACCTGTTCATGATCATACCTTCTTATGGAATGAATTTATCGATATCTGGTGATCAGGCAAGGGTATTGGCTTGTAGCCGCAAAAATGGTTGCAATATGGGGGGTCTCATCATGAGCCATCCCGCTCATTCTCTGTGAGTTGATGTGAATGGCATTGTCACTGAGTCAGGATAGTGGTTTCCACCTTCTTTCTAGGAATGCAAATCTTTAACAAGGGTTGATAAGCTTCACATATTTAACTAATGGATGGGATAAAAGCTACTTATTGGGTTAAAAGGTAACCCTATCAAGGCTACAAACGCCTACCGACAGCAGGGCCATGCCTGTGGTATTAGAGGTAAAACATTAAGATAATATCTTCTAGTCATCACGAATTGTTCGTTTAGAGCGAGTTTCAATGAAGAACATATTTTTTTGAAAATCTAATCAATCAATGCTTGTCTTTATAATTTTAGTGATAGTTAGAAAGGAATTTGTTTTTAAATATCAACTGCAGGTGCGTAAATATTTAAAAGGTTGACTTGTTAATGTCGTACACATGTTTTAGGGAAAGTTTTCTTCTTGGTAAAAGCCTCATCTTGCACCCCTTTATATGCATACAAATACTGTCTTTCTTATTCATAGATAACTGCTTCATCCCAGCGTGTTGCCATTTGTTGTAGGCACAACAAATCCCATGTTTTCAGTAAAACATGAGAACCCCAATTTTACATGTAAGGTAACTTTTCTGAATTTCTTAAGTCGTTTTGGGGTCCCCAAAATGTTTATCATAGTTTCTATGATTTCAGTTAGCTGAATTCTCCATATTTATGCATTTTTTGCATGTTTTTAGTGAGTTGCGAAAAAGACTATTTTTCTCAAAATGTGTCCTTCCTGCAACTTGCAATGCGGATTGCAAGATCTTTAGGTTTATTATTTACGAGTTTTTCATCCCACATCCCACAATGCGAAATGCGGGATGTGAGAACATTTTTTGCGAGTCAGTCGGTCAACCTGCAACCCACAATTACGGATTGCGGATTGCGAGAAGTATTTGATTTATGATTGTATTGTGTGTTTCCGCAACCTGCAACCCGCAATTACAGATTGTAGATTGCGGAAAGGATGTGTATATTTGTGAAATAAATGCCCGCAACTCTTCTCCCACATTCTAGATCTTTGGTATCATTTGGATTGTTTCATTTCTTAGTGATCTCTACCTTATATTTTCTCTTTTATTCATTTGATTTGGTTCTATGATATTGGTGGTTAGCTTACCATGTTATGTTTCACATCCCCCACCTAAGCTTGGTCTTCACCACACAAACTGATTATTCTAAATAACAGTCAGTTATTACCTTCATTGTGGGATTTAGATTGATCTTATCATTTCTTCTCGCATGCTTTTGTGTATTGCATTGGTTCAATATTTGGCCTTGATTGAGTTTTATTTTCCGTTTTGCATGCCTAGAATTGTAATGTAAATATTTAAATAATATTGGTCTTTGGGTTATTTGCTTATATTAGTTTAATGTTTGTAATATTTGGTTTAGGCTTATTGAAATCTTTTAAATATTCATGGTTATGTTTTGACTTTCATTAACTTAACTTGTGTATTTCATTAAATCCATATATTAATTTTATACATAATTGGATGTTATGAAAATTAAAAGACTACATGTTTTAGTTTGTTTGAATCCTAAATTCCCTAATTTCAATGAGATTTGGTTTTATCATTATTTAGAAATTTGTGGATTAAAATTCAACATTCACAAATGTGAAATTAGTTTGATCATGGATAAGTCTTAGTTTCAATAAGCTTATTTGAATTATTATTATTCTTTTCTAGGTTTTCTATTCTTGGAAAATGAATATGTTAGAAACCTATTTGTGGAATTCATTGACTATCCTATATTATAGGAGTGATTCTTTTCCTATATACCTAACTTTTCCAACATTTATTTTCTTAAGAATTAAATTGTAAATGGTTTTTATTTTTCTAGGTTTAGGGTTTTAAGATATTGGATTTTCTTCTTAAATAATTTCTAGATTTTTATTCCATCATTTCGTTTGAAAAGAAAACTCTTGCAAATTTTCAAGCTTCCCAATTATTTTTATGCATTTTTGCTGATGCGGGACCTTTGATTTTAATTGTTCAAATTTTAAATGTTCCCACAACCCGCAACTTACGAGATGCAAATTTTTCATATTTTAATAAAATATTTCCGCAACCAGGAACTTGCAGGATGCTCGATGCGGGAATCACTTTTTCACGCTTCCATTCCCGCATCTTTCCTGACCCTAAGTTTATCTTAGGTTATAATTTAATTTGATTTTGGGTCGTAAATTTTGGTAGTTTTATTTTTCACTTAGGGTTTTAATTTGGTTTTGGATTTTTGGTTTTTTTTTCAATTTGTTTAAATGATTGTTTTAAACAAATTAATTTTCTTCCATTTCCTATTTTGTTGGGAATATTAATTTTGGATCTTTTTGTTTTTGTTTAGTTTATTTATTTGGAAAATAATTAACACATAATAATAGTTGTTAAAATCAATGGCCACAATTCACTCTGCAGTAAAATCAATGGTTACTGAGCCTTAAATTCCAAGAGAATAATCTTAAGTTGATTTTCTATTTGTATCAAAACATTAAAAAAAAAAGGGATTGTTGAATGATGATATTGATCGACGGGAAAAAGAGAATTTTACATTATTAAAAAATTTATATTACATTCCACATTGGTTAATGAACACTAATTGATATAATTTTTTGCAGGTTTGCAAGGATTCTAAGTCGTGCAGATTACCAAAGATAATATAATCAAACTATGGTTGTGCTCCCAATTTGAATTTTGAAAATGAAAGATTTGTCTTCCAGCAATGGAGATCATTTATTTTTAGCATCACAAATTGGATTCTTCGAGAAAGAAGGAAGCTCCAACATAAATCCATGGATCATTGACAGAAAAGATACAAGCTGATATGAAATTAATGAAGACCACATTTATTTTTAGAAGTTGAATCGCATTTGAAGAGGGAGGTGAATTTCAGTCTCCATTTGCTTTCAAACCGTGAAGAATTTGATAAAACTGTTGAAAACACACTTCACAAATTGGGTCTTTTACTCCTAACCGTGGGCCGTTTTTGAAATATCTCAACCGATTTGGAGAAAGGAATGCCCACACAGAGGAGTATTTTCAGAAGTTGGTTGTGGCCGGTTTGGATGGGAGCTCAATGAACCATAGTTTCGGTGATTGGACCTTATCCTTCAATTGCTTGTCTCTTCTATAAAACCTACCGAAATGTTTGAGAGAAGGGGAGGGGGGGGATAGAGACTAGAGAATTAATTTTCTTTCTCTACAAACTCTTCTTTGTAAGATTTTGAATTTGACAACAGTATTTATGTGGAATCAATAAAGCTTTGTAATTTATTACTAAAGCTGGAAGGAAAACCCAGAAAATGCTGTAGCAAATCATTTTTTTTTTACAAATTCAATTGGGTTCTGAAAACGCTGCTTCCCGGGGAAAGATTCCCACAGGAGATTGAAGATACATCTTTGTAATCGAAGTTTTATGTATTTTTACGGAACTTGATATTGATAAAGTATTGATATTTTCATATCTTTTGTTATGAGTTCCATTAAATTTCTTTAACAGATCTCATGTCTTTCCTGTTTCAAATGGATTAATGTTGCTGGTTATTCAATTGCAAATCATTAAATGTGTTTATTTATGACTTCGATTTTTCTTTGTTACAAATTTATACATTGATAATACTCAAAAGAATTTCTTCTTTTGGTAAGTTTTATCTGTATCTGCAAGTGATTGAACTGTTAAGTCTTACAGCTTATATGTTGGTTTTTCAACTAACAAGTGCACATGCAGGTTACCTTGAATGATTTAATTTTGAATTGCTTTTATTTAATTTTCATTAAACAATTGTGATTTGAATAAGAAGATTGTCACCTCGTTTACATTTCTGTCAATGTGGTGAGTTACTTGTTATTCAGACATCTTAAGACAACCTGTAATAAATTCAACATACTTTACCAAGAAGTTCAGATTTAGATTAGGTTTTCCTTTCCTACATAGGTTTTAGTTTTCCTTTTCTTTTCATTTACTACTTTGTTTTCTGATCTCGGAAACAGATCCTCTGTGGATCAAATTCAACCATAAGCCAGGGGAAGCTACAAAAGAATCTATGGGAGATTACTATCCCAAACAACTCGAGGATAAAGAAATACTTGCATGGGATTCCTTGAAGACTTTGGATGTGTTTTCTCTGTGTGTTGTAAGACTTAGACACCCTTTTCAACCACATACACAACTGAGGCTTGAACAACACTATAAAATGAAAATTGAACTAGATAACATTTAAAATTAGGACAAACTTACTGTTGGTGGTGCAATCAATAATTTCTTAGATTGTTTTACCAATGAGTCAAATAGTTTTTTCACTTGTTGACTAGTGACACCAGGGAAATAGGATGTGAATTGTGTTGAAGTTTCCTCATTCAATGGATTTCTTGACTTCTCATATTCAACACGAAGTTGACTTCTAATATTTGAAGGCAAGAATGTTCTTTGTCTAAACGTTTGGAAAGTACCTTCTTATCTCATAACAAGATTAAATTTTTTTCATCTCATCTCATTTACAAGACACATTATGTCATGTTCAAATGTGCCTCTATTCTCCTTAGCAACTCCTCTTCCTCCTCCTTGGTTTCTATTCAATTTTTTCATTTCTCTGTGCTTACGCTCCATTAATTCATTCCTTAATCATCCAAATGTATAAGGATGAATAGAACAAGTCATATAAAGAGCATGTTCCCCTTGGAAATTCATATAAGGAACCATCTCATCTCCTAAACAACAAGAACACAACCAAATCCACTCACTAGAAAGGATGTCAATTCTACAATGACAGAGGCTCAAAATGTTTATCATGAATGAAATGATATCACCCTTCGAAATAGATAATAATATGATACTAATAGATGAATCTACATACATTTTCTCATATGCATATGTATCGCCCCTCTACACCCTTGCAGTTGCAACATGTGGAATTCTTTATAACACTTCCACATCCTCACCAACTTGTTATATTTCTCTTCATCTGGTAGGCTTTCAATAACCTAGAAACAAGACATAAGTTTCAATGCATATGAATATATACTGAGTTTTATGTTCAAAATGAATAACGTTGAGAGCCATTCTATATTTGTTAAAAAAATAATAACACCATCATTTATTATTAGTCAAGTCCCACATAAAGAATAATAGATATGCTAACATAATTATTAAATATTTAAAATTCCTTCATGTCGAATGAGGATCTTGTCTAATGCTGATCCATCTGATTGCCCATAGTTAAGATCATTGTACTCTTGGCTTTTATGATGGTATGGTTCTCCTATCTTACATGGAACGCTCATTTTCTCCATCTCCTCCCAAATTTTAACAAATTTTGTTGTCTCAGTGCCTCTAGTTGGATGAACCTTGTCATAATCTTGTGCAATTCTTTGAATTTCATGAAACATATTCAAAACAGTTCTAATCCCAGCATTGCGAGCACAATATACAAGCTTGGACATTGCGCCAAGAGTCAACTATAATTGGTAGCACATGTTTCAGTGGGTATGAGTTAGTGCAATACTAAGAAGCTTCATTTATAGTTAAGAAGTAATTATGAAATTGTGTACCTTTTCATCATTTGTTCTGTCCATGCAAGGATAGTTCTTCACAATATTCATCTTTGCACAAGATAAATTTGGTTGAATGTTTAAAATACATCCATCTAACTTTTCATCCCATTTTTTGCTTGCTTCGAAAGCTGGATTCAACTCTTGACATTTTAGAAAATAGTAAGATCAAGAAAGAAATGGAAATACATAAACATAAATTTCAAAACTTGTAATAAATGTGCATATCTTACCAACAGAAAGTTTGTTGAAATTTCATACATTTCAGAAACACTAAGTATAGTATCTCCTTCTTCAATTTCGATTTCATCTATAACCATGTGTATACCTTTTTTATGGCATGTGTACCAAGGACAAAAATTATTTCCCATTGGAGAAACACTATTGTTGCATACTAAATTGCATATTTCCACTAGATCATGACACTCGAACAAATTAGTTTTCACTTCCCTTCCATCTATCATCTTGATTACATATTGCGAAATCTTTTTTAACTGTTCCATTGAGTTCTCCTCATTTTTAGGATCGACAACATGTGCTAAAACTTGTTTACATTCTTCTTTTCCATCCTATTTTTTAAGGCTTACAGAAGAAATCAATCCATTGTCTTCTAGTAGCTCAAATAATATCTCACATACATGCCCCCCTTGATCATAATGTACACGAGAATAAATACCAAGTTTGAAAGAAACTTCAGTGAATATACTTCTAGGCCTCTTTTCATATGATTCAAGCATGAAGGAAGCATATGAATTTACTTCCTTGACTCGAAATCCATATGTGAAACCATCATTTCTCTCCGAACCCATATCAATATCCTCAGCTTATTTGCTCCACTTTTTTGTTTCTATACAAACTAATGTTGTATTAACCCCCTTTAGTACACCATGAGAGTCAATCTTCTTCAGACATTGCAAACTCTTATGAGTCATACTTGATTCAATAAATACTGAAGCCATGTTCCTAAGCATAAAATCTTTACGAATCTCCACAACAACAATTGATTGAATTTTATTAATATTTCCATCTAAGTGTTCAATAACATGTTCAATTTTAGACTCTTCATTATAGGTTTTGTTGATGAAGTACCCAATTCCAGCAATAATGTCATTTTCATTTACATCTTGGAGTAATTTTCCAGAAAACCATCTCCCAATTTCTTTAAATATTGACTTCCCCTATTTTTGTATGTGGTTAAACCATTCTAATCGCTTCTTAAGACTCAATAAGGATGTCCTTAAGCGGTTTCCTTGTGACCTTCTCTGAGAATGTGTAGTTCCATTTGTTGAACACCCTTCAGGAATTTCTGTTGCAGCTCCTCCAACTGTACAATTTTGGTTTCCTATGAATCTCTATCCACATATTCATGAAATGTAGTTATTTCCTTTGTTTCATGTCTTCTAGTTTCATCCAAGTTATCAAGGGATCCATTCTCCAGTTGTTTCCCATTGGTTTCTACACTTCCATTCCTTTCAATAGTAGTTGAAGTCAAACGTTCCTTAGATTTTTTAGGAACGCAACCTTCAATGCTTTGATTATACTGGTTTGTAACAGCAGCATCATCAACCACGTATATTTGAGGGAAAAGTGTGGCCTCATTCTGCAAAACGGAGTTCATTCCGTTGTGGTACATATTTGATTTATCCAAAACAAAGTTCAGTGTAGTGGCAACATGAATAGGATATGTTCTTTGAGGGAGGTTTGGGATAGTCACATTCTGTGAAATAGGATTAATTCTATGGTAAACAATTCTATCATATACATTGTCATTCCCTGGAACTATATTTGGAGTCAAAGGATTCCTTTGTTCTTTAGGAACACAACCTTCAACACTTTGATTAGACTGATTTGTAACAACAGCAACATCAATCACATATCTTTGAGGGAAAATTGTGGCCTTATTCTTCCAAATGGAGTTCATTCCGTTGTGGTACATATTTGCTTTATCCAAAATAAATTTCATTGTAGTGGCAATAGGAATAGGATATGTTCTTTGAGGGAGGTTTGGGAAAGTCACATTCTGTGAAATAGGAGTAATTCTATGGTAAAAAATTCTATCTTGAACATTGTGACTCCCTATAACTATATTTGGAGTCGAAGGATGCCTTTGTTGTTGAGGAACACAACCTTCAACACTTTGATTAGACTTATTTGTAACAGTAGCATCATCAATCATAGATATTTGAGGGAAAAGTGTTGCATTATTCTTCCAAATGGAGTTCATTTCAATGCGGTCCATATTTGCATTATTCAAAACAAATTTCATTGTAGTGGCAGCAGGAATAAGATTTGTTCTTTGAGGGAAGTTTGGAATAGTCACATTCTGTGAAATAGGATTAATTCTATGGTAAACAATTATATCTTGTACATTGCCATTCCATGTAACTATATTTGGAGTCAAAGGTTGTCTTTGTTCTTGAGGAAAACAAACTTCAACGCGTTGATTAGACTGATTTGTATAGTATCATCATCAATCACAGATATTTGAGGGAAAAGTGTGGCCTTATTCTGCAAAACAGAGTTCATTCCGCTATGGTACATATTTGCATAATCCAAACTAGAGTTCATTGTAATGGCAGAAGGAATAACATCTATTCTTTGACAGAATTATGGGACATTCACATGCAGTGAAAGAGGATTAATTATACGGTAAATATTTCTATCTTGTACATTGTAATTCCTTGCAACTGTAATTAGAGTCAAAGCATTCCTTTGTTGTTGAGCAACAAAACCTTCATCACTTTGATCAGATATATTTATAATAGAAGAAGCATTAATGGTCGATATTTCAGTGAAATTAGGTTGTAAATTGGTTGCATGATTGTTTGATGATTGAGGAAAATTTCTGGTTTTTCATTCTGTGGTATGTAATTCTTATCTCCAAATCCTTGACATTGTCCATGACCAACACATTTAGCACTCTTTTTACCTCTAATAGGAATGAATTGATGGACAATGTCACATGGTTCCAAAGTTGGAATATTAGAGTAACATAAACCCTTGCGTCGACCTCTTTTTCGAGATGTCTCATTTGAATGATCCATTGATGAGTAACCTTGCAGAAAGAAAAAAAAAAAAAAAAAAAAAA